>CALNHX010008157.1:0-64237 GCA_940337035.1 Agriotes lineatus
TCTGATCTGAGATAACGCTGGCCTTCCGAGATACGGGTTTTTACTGAACATCCTGTTTCACCACTGTATACAGCATTAAACGAGCAAGAAACTCTGTAAACGCGTTTTCATGACCTGGCATTTAATTAATTTTCGGTGAAGGAAAAATTTGTGATAACCAGCTTAGAAGTTTGGACACTATTTTTATATTTTACTTGCGAAGAAACTTCTTTACGCGCTTCCCAAACCATCTCAGGAGTTAACATCCAGACATAAACTTTACCGTGGAGAGAGAAAGAAACTGTTCTCTTCCTTCGTTGAATGTATGACAAACTTGGACATTTCAACGCAAACCGACTCGCCCTGGCCGATATCTACATTCTGATTCCTATCATAACTCAACTCAGAAACCTCTCATCAATTGACTTCAGCACCATGATGTTTCCATATCTCTAGATGACAGCATCCACGCCGAATGGAATCATATTCGGAAACCTATTGAAGACAACGGCTACTGTGTTAGCGATATGGTTCTCTTCATCTACAGTCGCCCAAACTTCCAAAACTCGATCCACAAGAGTCCATCAATTCACTGGTCGCGTAGTCAAGTCTCTCCGAAAGTAAAACATCAAATGATGTTCAAATCTTCGAGTAAGAGCTTGCAGATTCTCCCTTCGCCGAAGGAGAAATTGATCACCATGTTAACAAAGGGATATATAGACTCGCTTGCTGCTGCAATGCTCTGTACATTGGTGAAACAAGACGTTCAGTAAATAACTGTATCTCTAAACACCATCGTTGTCTTAAGTCGGGTCTCGTGTCATCATCGGCCATCACCGAACACCAACGGGACAACGACCACAAGATCCTCTTCGATAACACTTCTCTTATATGTATAAGCATCCATTTTTCTTTAGCAGAAAGAGCCGCGAAGCTACTGAAGTTAGAAGCACCCAAAAAATCTCAATCGTGTCGGAGGTTACTCTTTTCATTCCATGCGGTAAGCGTGCATTTCCACCCCCCCCCCCGCCCCCATCGCTCTCTTCACTTAACCGCGACGACTCTTCGCTATATATTCCTTTCTACCTTTCGATCGGTAGAAGGGTTTCTCCTGTGGCATGGTAAACGTTGATTTAGCATGCCTTTTTGCTTTTCTGCTAATAAAGCCTCTTATAAAAGTGAGAAAAACGTCGAGTTGTTCTGCTTCATCAATGACACAGTCATATCCTGGAAGGCGTTCGTTAGCATATTTATTGTCTTTTGGTAACCAAATAAACTATAAAATTAGAAATTTAAAAAAGCGAGAGTCCTAGAAAAAATATGCTCCTTATAACACGATATTGAACACCACGCGGTTGCTGTGTACCAGAACTGTTCCACCAAGTATTACAAGAATTGTGCAGAGTGAGCTTGTAAAAAATAATCGAATTTGCCAATTTTTGGTGTTAAGAAGACAACTTTTGCTCTAATTATCACCAAATTACGCGCACTGAATGAAAAACTGTACGTAAAGTTTATCAGAATTTCGAACACCAATTTGGACATCCATAAAATCGTGGTCAAATTAAATATCAAATTTAACTGTTTCATTTAAAATTTTTATTTAGGTACAATTTTTGGTGATGTCAAAAGGGTAGCAAGAATATAGAGTAAGAAAAAACTTTGTCACATATTTAATTATTACTAACTTTTTTATATTTTAAGAAAACCCTTTAACAGAAAGGTCTATATTCTTGGCATGTTTAAGTTTCAAGGTTTAACAAACTCTTTCATGGATTTCTTTTTAAAAAAGTGTATCTAACATTTCAACTGGAGGCAAAAGACAACCTAAAACTGACAAGTGCTGCAAAATATGATCTTTGAAGAGAAACAGACAAAATTTGCATTAGTTCTTCATTTTTTTCTTTGTAATTGATTTATTTATCTTAGCACTGGTTGCGTAACGATTTTTCTTTTAGTTTTGGAAAAATAAAAATAAAAATTATTTATTGTTATTACGTGTATTATTATTGCTTATTATTTACCAAACATTAGTGTTCGTGCGAATTTTATATACCCGCTATGTATTTTGATGACATCGACTGAATTTAGAAAAGTAGGCTCATGTCATAATTACTGGATTATTTCGGTTTAAACATCGAGAAGAAAGAAAATAAAGAGATTTCCTAATTGAAATATACATTTGAACCTATACCTAGTTGATGATGAATAACTACCTAAAAAAATTTTTGTTTGTCACACGCAGAGGGTACTTGGTAAGCTTGTCGAACCACTACATATTGTCGATAATATTCCCCAACTGGTGTTTCAACACGACGGAGCACAAGTCACTACGTCCAACTTGTTCGAGAATACCTCAACTCAACAGTTGTATTGCGAATGGGAAGACCAAACGTAGTAGCTCTAGACCTAGCTCTGCCATTGCCAACGAGAGACGATGTTAGTTACCTATGACGTCACGATCTTGTGACGTCGCCTATAGTAGGTATTGTAATAGCCAAATGTCAATTGACTGATTGTAGTTCCACGTGTGATTTAATTGTCAAATATAATTGACCTGTGCCCAATTGTTTCCGGTTTATCGGCGTAGGCATGCGAATTTACATATCCCAAAAGAAAATAATCTAATAGCGTCAAATCGCACGAACGAGGTGGCCAGTTAACAGATCCATTTCGTGGATCCATTTCGTAGATCTGTTTACTGGCCACCTCGTTCGTGCAATTTGACGCTATTAGATTATTTTCTTTGGGGATATGTAAAGTCGCACCGGAAACAATTGAGCACTTGGAACCCAACATTCGTCGCGTTATTGCCGAAATACAGCCTGATTTACTGCGAAGAGTGTGTGAAAATTGGACCTTCAGATTACGTCATGTACGCTCCAGCCGCGGCGGTCACATGCCCGAAGTCATATTCAAACGGTAATGCCATAAAATTTTCTTTCAAATAAAGCCAATTTCATGGATATTAAAAACATTTTTCTCTGTTTTATTTCAATTTAAAGTTCTGCGCCTCTAAAAAACACCCTTTATCATAGCGACGAAAGAATAGAGAATATTATAATTAATTCGACAACCAATACGTCGAGTAAAATTTATTTTGGTAAAATTAATAATAACAGATAAGCAAAGGAAACAAAAATCGAAAACAAAGTACTTTAATAAATAAGTAAACTAAATTTCGAGTTTTATATTTATTAAGCCATTTATACGGAAATTCCAAATTATGTTTTGTGCTTTGAAACTTCGTTTTCTATTACAAAACAAGCCAATAATTTATAACTAAGGCCTCAGCTCACGACTGGTGACCGCGTTTCTACTAGTAGCCCTTATTTTGTAAGTTATAAGCATTCTGTGCTTTGGAATTTGACGTCACGCTGGAGGGCTGAGGCCACGTTTATAGTCAGGGGTTTTAGAGATCTGACACTCCTGAAGGTTTATTATGGGATTTTATCAAGTTACAGATTTATCGCAAAATCATGACAAGTTATATAACTCTCAAGTGGTAGTTCCTCACGTATGCTCTGAAATGATTTAAAATATGTTCTGCAAAAATAGTAGAATTCAAGCTTTAGGTGTTTTTTAAGTTCACCCTATTTCATTACGCAAGAGCTTTTGGGACATTTTATGGTGCAATTACTATATCGCCGAAACATCTCAGTCTTTAAATGAACATCTAAAACTACAGAACGTATTTTTTTTTAAATTTTTTTTTTTGGCAACCAAATTACCGCGTACGTAGGCTTCAAGGTGGGCCCATTGTATTACTTCTAAGTCTCTGTGAAAAAGGTTTTGCCTGTCCACGGATTTGAACGTGGTCTTTTACCCATTGCGCCACACTGGAGTACTTTCGAATTACCCAAAGCTTTTATACGCAGAACCATTTTTAACCTCAGACGTAAAATTGAATCTGCTGTAAATGTGTGCCATTTTAATCAAATGAATTACATTAAACGTGGCTATCAATTCTCAAGAATAAAATTAAGTATATTCTAGTCACTCGCCAGACCTTCATTCATTAGGAAGATGCTCAATCTGCTCTTTTCTTAATTTAATTTCCTTAATTTAATTGTTTGCCTTAATAACCAGAATAGATGCTATATTAATATTTTCAGATTTCAGTACCGTGAAATGTCCAACCCAACATTCTTCAGCCTGCACTTTCCCGAAGCTCGTCATAAGGGAGTGCGGCGATGTTTACCCAACCTGCGCCATTATGAAAACATGCTATTGAACATCGATGCCATTCTGATATTAAACCGAGGTGACTTTGGGCTCGTGTCGCCAGATATAAAATCTAAACTTCCAGATTAAACTCGCGCGATTGTGTCTGCTTCGGCGGGCTTAGTTTTTCGTGTCCACGGAATCTATTTCGGTCGCGAATAGCGGTATGAAAACGAGAAACGAAGCGATCGATTTCGGTTTCAGGCGCTTAGAAACTAGACTTATGCAGGCACCGTCCGTCCATATGCCATTCCGAATCAGAAACGCAAATATCGTTTTCGGGGATTTCCTGTCGATTCGCAGATGCGACATTTAGCCACTGAACTTCAAAAATGTCAGCGTGGCTTTTGTAGAGTCGTCGTTTATCAGGATAGTTAGCATCGGCGGCAATTAACTTTTGTTTGGGCGCAATTCGCGACTACGCTTTGGAGCTAATAAAGGGCTTAAAACTCGCAAACAATTAGGGCTGCTAGCCTGCAGCTCCCAAAAGACTCGCTCAAATCGCAGTTTTCGTCTTGGCCCTGACTCCGCGAACTGTCAGAGATGAAAAAGGGCAACAAGAAGTGGCGCTTACAGACAACTGGGACAAAATAAGAGTTACTACTAACTAGTTTCGTTAGTTAAAGGCTCACTAAGTCCAACTCGATTGGAATGTTTGAGCGACCCGATGAAGCTACGCTTCTATAAAAAGCAACAACAAATCCTGCGATAAGAATTAATCCCTGGATTAGCCTATCCACGTTTATCCTTATCATCGCATAACTGCCAGCCCGAGGCCTTTAGTTATGTCCGTTGCAAACCGTTCGAATGTAGCTTCTACGAATTTTCTTATCATATGGATCGCTCTCCAATCTAGGTGGCTCACAAAATTGCACTTTAGCTAGTAGATACCTACTAATATCTGTTCACAAAACTCATTCCAAGCGAATGTCAACTGTTATGCAAGCTTTAGACTAAGTCGGGGGCAAACTCGTTTTCACAGCGTATCAGAAATTTTACAGCTAACCCAGAAATAATAATTATTATTATAGATAGAAAGAAGATCATGAGGCAAAGAACCAAAAGAAGTGTTGAAAGCAATGTATGAAAAAACCTAGTATAGTGAGAACACAATACGAAGAATCAAAGGAATTTAAAACAAAAGAAGAATTAAAACAAGGATGTGTGCTTAGCTCAAACGTGAAACTAAACAAACCTAACAAAACCTCTGTTCGCTGACGATTTGGCGATAGTAGCAGACCCGGAAAGAAACTTGCAACACAAGTTTAATATTTTAAATGTAGAATTATAGAAGATAAACACGAAGAAAAATAAAAATAAAACAAAAACTATGATTATAACGACGAAAGACAAATCACATAATATTACACTAGAAGCTCAAAGGGTGTAAACAAGTCGATATCATTAAATATTTGGGGACGATAATAGAAAAAAACAAAACAGAGAGAGAGAAGGCAGAGTAGGTAAGGTTTGCAGAATATTTAAAGCTTCAAAAACAACTCTTTTATGCAAGAAGGAATGAAGTAAGCGGCATCGTAGGAAAACATTCAATGTTAAGAAATTAAAAAATTAGGCCAGAATAGGAAGTGTAACGGGCCTGATTCGGCTTACCAGAGCTTATTAATATTTAAACCCGCTAGCGTAAAACTGATCTGTAATATTTGACGTTATAGTAATTAGATTAAGTGCGCATTATGTATTTGAAATCGCGCCCATATGAATTCCTGCGCGCCCATATAATGCAGCGCGCTTAACGGCTAGCAACGCCGATTGCATCTAAATAAAGAACCCAACAACGCCGCACTTCGCGGCTTTTTTGCGGAGGACAGGAGACTCGTAGTGCAATTGTGCGAGTAAGCGGTTGTCTGCGGAGATAGCAGCCATCGCTTGTATCTTGGGGTGGATATCTAAGCCCCCAGGAGTGTAGTATAACCTTGGGAAGCATTTCCATGAGCCATATAATTCCCAGCAGGGAGCTGATACAGTGACTTTAGGATTCAACCAACCGATTGCAGTACTGAGCGTGCTGAAGGCAAATTTGAACGAAGACCCTATTAAAGCAGTCAAATCCAGGTTTTGGCTTACAGCAAAAGTAAATCAGGTTAATTAATTTACAACCAATGTATTTGATCGAGTCCGCAACCTAGTGCTGACCTGCTACGTATTTTGAGCATAGCACCATATTGTTTAATATTTCAAAACTGAATTGCGACGCCGGATGTAAGGTGTGACTGCATAGTCAGCAAACAGCTATTTCGCGCGTAAGCAGGAGTGTATTAAAGTGAATTTGGCGGAGTGCGTGGACAATATTTTCACGAATTTTCATGTTAACGTCAATGTTTGCATTTTATTATTTGTATTTCGTGCAAGTTGTAAATGCGCGTAGAATTAGCCTGTAGCCATTCAACTACCCTTTAAGCTTGTGTTTATTCAGGGCATATGTTAAAGTCAAATTCTCAAAGCGAATAGAAGTTATCCTTTAGCTCGTAGTTGTTCGACGAAATTTTATTTTTTATTATTGACGCCGTATAGTATTTGCATATTGTCGTTTAGTACTGCTTTTATTTATATGTATGTATACCATCATCTGCGGGTAGCGGGTAGGTACTTTCTAGAGTCCCGATAGGAACAAACCTACTTCAGGGATTTAGCGACCCTGCCCACGCGAGCTCATGGCTATTCCCATCCCCTACACCCCGGGTGAACCATGTCCCAACCTTATCCTAACCAAACCCAATTTTATCCCATCCTATCCTAGTACCTGTGATGGAGGGCAGCAGTAACCATCACTACTGGAATAAGGCGCAGAGGAAGGGCCTCGAAACGGCTTATTACCAGACTTCTACAGGCATAGTTGTATCAATGTTATTGGCTGTAGTACTGCGGTGCAGAAAGCAAGGGGAAACTACTGCACTATCCTTCCCATGAGAACCCATGAAAGTCAATAAATGAGCTTAGACGAGGCCTCGGATATGCTTCGTTTTCCGGCTGGCACCCGGCGTTGTTCCACTTCCAGGGTGGACAGTGTGAAATCAGTAACTGGGCGTAGGGGGTTGGCCCACCAGGCTCCCTGGGCGAAATGGAATACTAGCGTGGAAACCATTAAGACGAGACGTGTAATCCGCTTGGCAACTTGGAATGTGAGAGGACTTCTCCATCCTGGTAAGCTCCAAATATTAGAAAATGCACTTCAAAATGCCAACATCAAAGTAGCCGGTCTTGCGGAGACACATTATAGAAACACCGGACACTTTAATACTACGACAGGTAATATGGTTTGTTTCTCTGGAATGAAGAAGGAGAGTCGCAATGGTGTAGGCTTCTGGATATCAAAGGATATAACGAACTCAGTTTTGGGCTACAAGACTGTGAACGACCGCATAATATCTCTTAGACTGAATACTAAACCCACCATTTTGAATTTAATTCAGATATACGCACCTATCAGCAATTCAGACGATGAAGAAATAGAAGGTTTCTATATTGATCTGGAATCTGAACTTCAATCGATCCCTAATCGCGAAGTCACCATAATTATGGGCGACTTCAATTCAAAAATAGGCAAGGTCCAAACTGATATTCATTTGAAGAACGTCGTGGGTGAATTTGGTTTAGGTAATCAGAATGAACGTGGCTCACGGTTACTACAGTTTTGTATAGAGAACGGTTATACTATATCCAACACAATGTTTACCCAGCCTGCTAGACGATTATACACTTGGACATCACCTGATGGACAATACCGCAACCAGATAGATTACATTCTCATTAAAACCAGGTGGAGATCATCAATCAAACTATGTAAAACTCTTCCAGGAGCGGACGTAGGATCTGACCATCAACTCCTATTTTGTGCTTTTCAGGCCAAATTTCAAACTTGTGTGCGACAGAAACAAACAACATTACCTAGAATTACTGATACAGAAAGTTTCAAAAATAGTATTACAAAAATTCTAAATAAAATGCCTGATGCAGATGAACAAGATTCACAAGAACTATGGGCAAACTTGAGGAAGTGCATTACGACTATAATTTTGAACACTCAAAATACTAATATGTATTCCAAAAAGCCGTGGATAAGCGCAACAACTTTCAGCCTAATTGAAAACCGGAAAAAACTATAAATCTACGGCATAAATACAGCTGCCAAAAATGAGACCTATAATAGTCTCACAAGGGAGATCCAAACCGGTTGCAGAAGAGACAAGAACACATATCTACAAGACATATGTAAAGAACTGGAATTGCATGCGGACCAAAACAACACAAAAGACCTGTTTCAAAAAGTGAGATTAATCACCGGTAAATTTAAATCTCAAACGTGGTCAATCAAGGATCAGAATGGCACTGTAATTACCGATATTGATGAGGTCGTAGAGGTTTGGAGGCAGTATTGCGAAGAACTTTATGCTGGTGAACAGTTGACTCCATGGAATAATGTTATAAAGTACGAATCAGAGCCGGATATACTTTTGTCTGAAGTGAAAGCCGCTATTAAAAGACTGAAGCCAGGCAAAGCAGTAGGTGCTGATTTGATTACATCTGAAGCTATTAAACTACTAGGGGATGATGGTACATCAATTATTCATCGAATATGTCAGCAAATCTGGAAAACTGGATTATGGCCTGATGATTGGAAGACATCGGTATTCGTTCCATTGCATAAAAAGGGATCTCCCAACAATTGTGACAATTACCGCCTTCTAGCATTGATATCACATGCCAGCAAAATAATGCTCTACATTTTAAAAAGTCGTCTTGAACCATTTCTAACATGGCAAATATCTCCTGAGCAGGCTGGTTTTGTGAAAGGGCGAGGCACTAGAGAACAGATTATGAACCTTCGCCAGCTGATAGAAAAATCAAGAGAGTACTATGTGCCTTTGTACCTTTGCTTTGTCGATTATTCCAAAGCATTCGACAATGTTATATGGAACAAGCTTTGGAGTATACTTGAAGAAATGGGTACACCAACACATCTATCCGTCATGATACAACGTTTGTATAATGAAAACTCTGCAAAGATAAAAATTTCTAACATTACATCTGATAGATGCACCGTACACAAAGGTGTGAGGCAAGGATGTGTACTATCACCGATGCTCTTCAACATATATAGTGAGTACATAATGCGTCTAGTTTTGGAAGGCTGGCAGGGTGGCGTAACTATAGGCGGAACAAAAATCAATAATCTTAGGTTTGCTGACGACATAACCTTGATAGCGGGCAGCGAAGATGAACTCATCAGCTTACTACAGCGGCTACAAGTAGTTAGTGGTCTTTACGGTTTAAATATTAACTTTAATAAAACAAAAGTAATGATAGTAGATCGGGCAAACAATAACAGACCGAACACCCATCAGATCGGCCAATGTGAGGTGGTCCAAAAAATACTATACCTCGGTACAATGATTGACAATACCGGAAATTGCGAAATTGAAATTCGTCGTCGCATACAGCTGGCTAGAACAGCAATGGCCCAGCTTAACAAAATATGGCGTGACCGAAATGTCACTAAATCTACCAAAATCCGCCTGGTCAATTCCTTGGTGTTTTCCGTATTCATATATGCAGCAGAGACATGGACCATCAGAGAAGCAGATAGACGTCGCATTGATGCATTTGAAATGTGGGTTTGGAGACGCATGCTGCGAATCCCTTGGACGGCGCGTCGTACCAATGCTTCAATACTCCGTGAAATTTCACCTGCTAAACGACTGTCCAGTACTGTCTATTTGCGCATTCTATCATTCTTTGGCCATATCAATAGAAGAGCGGATAATATGGAGAAATTAATTATTCAAGGCAAACCCGATGGCAAAAGACGGAGAGGACGTTCTCCAAAGCGCTGGATCGACACTACCAAAGACCTCTTACAAACCAATTTTGGTGAAGCTGTACATCTTGCAAACAACCGCAATAGATGGTATACCACAACTAGACGAGTAATTCGAAACATGGAAACAAACTGATACCAACAAGCTTACAAACTCAAAATTTATGGGTCACAAAACGTCTGTCAAGACGTCGTGATGAAGAAGAAGATATCTCACTTGGAATATGGATTATGTGTGTCGTCTCTCTACTATGCAGTTCACGTGGAGAAGATGGAAAGGAATCAACGCAAACTATTAAGATACATTGCATACAAGCTGACCATACACTCTGATTCAGTCGATTACATGTTATTTAATTTACCAAAAATGAAGTCATTACAGCAGCGACGAACATATTTTGATAGAATTCTTGTCTAGAAATGGGCGAATAATAAATTCAACTGCCCAGAGATGCTACGACTGATAAGTATTTATCTACGTAGCAGGCCCTTGAGATCATCGAACACCCCCGACCTTGAACACCACCGGACTATTGACCACACTCTGCTGTTTAACTTTAAATACCGCATATCGTCCAATGGCTAAATTGCTAATGTATTGTACAGTAATATTATTAAGTTTTCTTTTGTTTGTTATACGAGTGTCAATCTATATAAGGTGAGATACATAAAACCCAAACATTTTAGAAGACCCGTATTTCTTTTATTAAGAACTTCAATCCAATCCAGATTACTATGCAAGATACATCTAGAAAGCTTATGCCATTCCTGTCGAAAACAATTTCTAAATCTGGATCTCAGCCTAGAGCATTTTTGCGCTATGATATTTTATGCTTTCAAGTGTAGTTTCAGCGAAGTTGAGTGCCTGTATAGAATAAAATCCGCTTTTGGAGAAAAAAGTCCATCTAGAGCAACAATGTTTCGATGCTATGGGGTTTTTAAAAGTGCGGTGTTATTCTTAAAGATGGCGCCAGTGAAGGATGTCCAAAAACTACAGTAACTCCCGAAAACATCCAAGCTGTTAAGAAAATGGTAAAAAAGGACAACAAAGTGACGTATGCCATGATAGAATAGTTCTTTAGTATTGGATGCGAGTCAGTTTCAAGAATTTTACATCAAGAACTAAAATTAAAGAAAGTTGTTTCCAGCTGGGTGCCACATAAACCTACTGACGAGAAAAAAGCCGAGCGTTTGCAAATCAGCCACCTCATCCTTTATTTTTGAATGATGGTGGGCAACGCATTATTTCCAAAATTGTTACTAGTGACGAAACCTAGATTCCATTTTACGACTGTCCAACTCGCTAGGAGAGTAAGGTGTTGATCTACAAAGATGTTCCAACTCCGGTTTATTTTTACATCATGACAAAGCTTCTGCGCATACCGCAAAATTAACAGTAGATTACTTGAAAGAAAATAAAGTCAAGGTTATTCCACATCCACCCTTATGCTCCGGATTTAACGATGTGTGATTTCTGGCTTTTCTTTAAATTCAAAAAGCATATAAGGGGGCGTCGTTTGAATTCTGTAGAGGAGATCGAAACTGAGGTTATGCAGTTTTTAACACCTGAATACCAAGAGACTGGCATCTTGCATATGAAGAGTGGAAACGAAGATTACAAAAATGTATCGACTTTGAAGGAGACCGTTTTGAACATAAATAAAATAAAAAGTGAATTATTGTTAATAGTTATTTTGTACCTCACAATATATAGTGACTCTCGTATGCAGAGTAATTATGAATGCTTGTAGGTTCACGGTGTATTGCAAAAATAAAAATTCTTTGCCGTTTCATTGAAATTGTTTTAGCTCTGTATATTACTGTCAGCAATTTTGGCATTTCTTCCATGTTATTGTTACTAAATTGGAAGAATATAATTGCTTACCTAATATTTCACTTTTATAACGCTAAAATCCTGACTTGTAATGCAAGTCTATTATGTAACTTTTCACATTTCTGTGTGTATAGAGCGCATGCACCATAGACATATCATACGCACATGCAATAGAGCGGCAAAAGCAAAAAGACGGGCATTTCCAACGCATTCTGGATCTACAATAATTTATATTTACTCGGTGCATATATCTTGTATTGTTATATGACTAATTTGTGTGTTCCTACCCGTTGAATAATAAAAATTGTATTTAAATTTAGGATCCTAAAAGCAGTCCCTTTCAAAATCAACAGTGTTATCACTTATAATACCATGAGTAGTCAAAGTTATGTCGAATATTTTTGCTGTGGTATCACGAATGTCCATTGCGCTTAAGATTAGGACTCGTGCTAGCGCACTCGTCCTAATCGAACCTTAAGCGGTATGTGTACGTTCACCTAGCTATATTTTAAGAAAAAAATATTTTGTAAAGAAAAATATTTGATCGGCATTATATTTATTAGGGGAAGAGAGGTTATTGACATAGCATTAAAGTTTCCAAATGAATAAGTTACCAATAATTTTATTTATCACACTATTAATTGTACATATATGTAGCTATGTTTGTAGAAATGTAATGATTTTTCGTAAATAAATTACAAGTAGGTTATATTTTTGTACACGTAATTAACTCTGTATTTGTAGTATGGATTTTAGTAATTCTATTTAGTGATTTTTGAGGCTTTCACGGCCATTGTCATTAAGTAACAAACGACTTCCGGGATTGGACCGTGTCATGATTGAGATCGGAGAACTCAACGTTTCGCCCACTTTCGTAAGGGGCTTCATCAGGAGGAAAAAAGCAAACGAGCACGGTAACTCAACGTGTTAACCACGCCAGAGGCGAAACTCTTTGCAAAGGGAAGGGACAGAAGAGCACGGTAACTCAACGTGTTAACCACGTCAGAGGCGAAACTCGACTGACTATCGGAAGAAGAAAAGCGAGAATTTATAGGCAAGCGCCGTAGCGATTCAGCAAATGCCGTCGCGGTTCAGTGACGGAGGGCGGGGCTTAGGAATTAGCACTTTCCACAACGCTGAGTTCTTCGATCTCAATCATGACACGGTCCAATCCCGGAAGTCGTTTGTTACTTAATTCTATTTAGTGTTTTAAAGAAGAAATAGAGGGTGTTCCAGAAATGGTAATAAGATGCTGGGTAGCCACGCAGCCTGACTAGTTCTCAGTGAAAAATTCTAAAAAAAATGATGCTTTGCCTCCGCGCGCAAGAAGTTCTACCTTACTGCATTTGGTACCAAAAAATCGGAAAATTTCTAGATATAACAAATTAGGGAAAATATAGTAACTTGTTGATGAATACCTACGTCCCTGAAACATTAAAGCAACAATTAAGACAGGTTAAAATGCAGATTTGTTTCTTAAAAATGTGTGGAAAACAAGAGTTTTCTACTTATAGCGAATATGGCAACCTTGGCAGTCTAAGTTTATGTGGTTTTTTAAAATTCAGTCATTTATTTCGTCAGATTTGTCAATCGCTGTTCAATCAAGCAGTAATGCTTACCTATTTGACTTATTTTACTGGTTACATAGCCCTTCTTTATTATTTACTGGATAATGTAATAGTCGATCCGCTAACAGTGCTGTCAAATTTAAAATCTTCCTTTTAATCAGTGTGAGTAAACTAAGCATCGTACAATTTTTTATGGGAATGTTTCACTCAGAATTAATTAGGCTACATGGCTACCTAGCGTTTTATTGCCATGTCTGAGACACGCCATACTCCATTGCATTAGTATATCTACCTTTTTGCTAAACTAGACACTAAGAGCGATGCATCCACCGCTCTGCAGGCACTTTCCTAATTAAATCACATAGGGGGTCTTAGTTGAATCTAGACATTCTTTTTCATTATAATGTTTTATTGAGACTTAATCAGGCTATGTGGATACCTGGCGTTTTACTATCATTTCTGCGACGCTCTGTATAATTAATGTAAACGATTACAAAAATAAAACATATTTCTTGATAAACAGAAACATTAATAAAATCCATTAAAAATTACAAATGATTGCTTTTCAGTCATTATTCGTATAAAATATTTTGGAAGATGCAGGCTTTCATTAAGGAGTACATGCATTGCTTAAAAAGATAAAAACGATTACTTAGAATTTTTTTCTATAACTAACAATTACAATTGTACAATTGCACTTGCACGTATGACGTGTGAGTAATCAGGTTATTATTAAAAAAGTGAGGTGGTCAAATTAATGAGTAGTCGGCTGGAAAAAGTTAATAGACATACAGAATGGGCGAAGAAGAAGAAGAAGAAAAACATACGGACATAACTGATGTTTAATTCTTCACTTTGTTCGAAATACTTATTTCGATCGAAACAAAAATGGTTTGATCATTGTAATATACTTATAAAAAGTACAAAATTGGTATTATTGTAAAAGTATGCATTTTGAGGCCATTGGATACCAAAAACATAAAAAAATCTGAGCAGGCGAGTGCATATGCACACAGTAGTTAGAGTTTAAGTTTAAATGCTCTATCGATTTACTCATTTTATAGGTATGTATTTCAACAGAGGATTGGCTCATCTAAAAATTAAGCAATCTTTAGAAATAAAAAAGTCTTGCTAAAAATAAATCGAACTTTATGAGATTTTAATAATTTTGAAATGATTATGTTTATTAATATTTTTACTGGCATTGGTTATAAATTATAACTTATAATGCTGTTACAGGTTTTTTTTCAAGATTTTAAACAGTAAATAGTAGTCATAATAAACATACTCCAACACCTTAACAAGCCTCAGTCTATGCTCAGCGGTAGGGTTACTGCAATGGCGTCGGTTTCGGAAAAGGAGGGTGGGCGTTACCCTCAGCTAGACACTGGATTTGATTGGAACAAAGTTTATTATATTTACACATACAAATAAGCTTATAACTAGGTAACATTTATATACAGAAAAAGAAAAGAAAAATGGCGGATTGGCATCCGCGATTGGAAGCGGGTGTGGTCCTTCGGAGGCGGGGCCGGCGGCTTCCTCCAGTGGTTGCAGCGGCGGCGGTGGCGACTGGCGACGGGGCGGCGAGCTGAGAGCAGCGGCGGCGGCAACGTCGGCGGCAGTGCGGATCTCCTTGGCGGAGGCGGCGGCTGGCGGCTTCCTTCGGCGGTTGCAGCGGCAGCGGTGGCGACTGGCGACGGGGCGGCGGGCTGTGAGCAGCGGCGGCGGCAACGTCGGCGGCAGTGCGGATCTCCTGGGCGGAGGCGGCGGCTGGCGGCTTCCTTCTGCGGTTGCAGCGGCGGCGGTGGCGACTGGCGACGGGGCGGCGGGCTGTGAGCAGCGGCGGCGGCAACGTCGGCGGCAGTGCGGATCTCCTGGGCGGAGGCGGCGGCTGGCGGCTTCCTTCTGCGGTGGCAGCGGTGGCGGTGGCGACTGGCGACGGGGCGGCGGGCTGTGAGCAGCGGCGGCGGCAACGTCGGCGGCAGTGCTGATCTCCTTTGGCGGAGGCGGCGGCTGGCGGCTTCCTTCTGCGGTTGCAGCGGCGGCGGTGGCGACTGGCGACGGGGCGGCGGGCTGTGAGCAGCGGCGGCGGCAACGTCGGCGGCAGTGCTGATCTCCTTGGCGGAGGCGGCGGCTGGCGAAAGTGGTTTTCCAAAGACGGCAGGCAGCAGAGTCCAATGCGTAGGATTGGCTCTAAGTCCACGAGGGTGATAGGCTCTGGAGAGGCTGGGGCTGCTAGCTGGTCCTGGAAGCTGAAGTGGCTCGAATCCCAAGTCCCACGAAGACGGCAGACAGCTAAGTCCAGTGAAATGGATCGGCTCTAAGTCCATGAAGATGCGGCAGACAGCTAAGTCCAGTGAAATGGATCGGCTCTAAGTCCACGAAGATGATAGGCTCTGGAGAGGCGGGAGCTGCTAGCTGGTCCTGGAAGCTAAAGTGGCTCGAACTCCAAGTCCCACGAAGGCGGCAGACAGCTAAGTCCAGTGAAACGGCTGTTGGTCCTGGAGCTGAAGTGGCTGCTGGTAGTCCTGGAAGCTGGAGTGGCGGCTGGTGGACTCTCCTTGGCTGAGTCGGCGATGGAAGGCTGGATGGTTCCTGGTGGACTCTCCTTGGCTGAGTGATTTCTTACTGCCAGCGTCTGACTATTTAAAGGAGCCAGTCCTTTGTCCAACGCGATCTCGACGCTCATTGGTCGAAGTAGAAGGGATGTTTTGCCCGATTTCGATATATTTTGAAATTATAGCATTTAATTGAGCGGCGTGATCAATTATCGACTTGGATTGAGTCGCAATCAATAGTTGATGAAATGCCGATTCTAACGACACCCAATTTGCTATGTTTTGAGTAAAAATTAGCTCAACTTGGAATTTTTAATGCAATGTTTCGCGTAAAGCTTAATTAAGTATTATTCTTATGGCGTGTGTTAAAAAGTTTATTATGCTTTGATCGGTTGCGCGCTATTTTTATAAGATTTTTGAGACCAATTTCGCTTTTCTGGGACGCTTCCTTCCGTTAATTAAAATTTAATTTGTAATCTGCATCTTTGCCCGCTGTACTCGGTCGTGGCCCCTGATTTCTTCGTTACAATATGCCTTTCCTCGGGCCGCTGAACTCTCGGCCGCTCTCCCGGGCGCGTGTTTGGCTGCCTGATGGAAAAATTGCTTTTTCTCCACCTGTATATGTGCTAGCGCTCTGTGGTTTGTTTTAATAGGTAGCGGTTAATTTTTCCTATCTTCTGGTATCCTTTATGTGTGATTAAAACAGAGCGCACTCTGTTTTAAGGGCGTTTTAGTGAAAAATTCTTAATTTAATCTGCAAACATTCGTGAGGCGTATTTCGCTGGCTGTCACCTTTCTTGGCCGGCCGGCTCCAATAAAGTTTATGGTTGCAATCTTGCTGCACTTTAGAAATTCGTTGTAAGGACACTTATTTTTATGATTTTAGGGTTTTGAAAGATACTTCTGCGTAGGATCGCGGCGGTTTGTTAAACAGATGTAATATTCTTTGTTCTTCGGGCGCCTTTCGGGCGGCGTACGTTTCCTTTGTTTTTATTCGATCTGTTTAACGGTTCATATCAATTCCCCCCTCCTTTGGCGTCCGCGATCCGGGCAAAAAAGATTAGGGGGAGAAGGGGCGGAGTTGATCTGCGTGAATTTTGAGGGCCTGTTGTCCTCTTTGGACCCTATAGATGCTTGGGCCAAGTTGGTCCAAGATTTGGTGGGGTCCACTCCATTTTGGTTGGAACCCTGCATGGATCCCGGCGATGGCGTCTGAGAGAGGGTGATTTTTCACCATGACCCACTGCTGGGGTTGAAACGTGGGGTTGTCGGCGTCCGGTGCTTCTTGGCGCTGGTCGATGGCTCGGTTTCGGATGCCTGTGTCCCGTGCTCCGCGGTTGTGGGTCCGTGGTTCGTGGGGCGTTTCGGGCAGCAGCGTGGGGTGTCGGAACCTCCATTCCCCGGGGCGGTCTAATTCCTTTCCGAACATGGCGTATGCTGGGGAACACCCTAGGGCGGTGTTATGGCGATTCCGTAAGTTAAATAGGGTCGCGGGAAGATGCTTGTCCCACTCGCGATGGTTTCCTCCTTGTAGGTGCAGGCGGAGCCCCTTTTTTATTTCTTGATTCCTTCGCTCCGTTGGGTTGGCTCGGGGGTGATAGATGGCGGTCGTCCATGGCTGGATATCCCACTCCTGGCAGGCTCTCATCCATTGTTCACTGATGAACTGACGCCCGTTATCGGTCAGCATGGCGCTCGGGTACCCAAAGCGGGGAAAGACTTCATTTCGCAAGGTGCGGATGATGATGGGGGCGGTGGCTTTGGCTAAAGCGAAGGCTTCAGTCCACCGGGTGAAGAGGTCGGTTATTACCAGGATGAACTTCTTCCCGGTGGCTGACGAGGGGTAGGGCCCCATGAGGTCGAGCGCAATCGTGTCCCACGCTCGGTTGGGTTGGTGAGGCCTCAGGGTGGCTTTGGCTTGGTGGCGGCCCTTCTTGCATCTCAAGCAGAGCAGGCATTGGCGGACGTAGTTCCGGACATCTTCTCGTAAACGCGTCCAATGAAAATGTGAGCGGATGGCTCGTGTTGTTTCGGCGATGCCGGGATGTCCAGCTAAGTCTTGATCATGGTATTGGTAAATGACCCTGGGTCGGCTTCTCTCCGGGACAAACAGTCTTGGGCCTTGATCCGTCTGGTGGTAAAGCAACCCATCCTCTATTCGATAATTCTCCTGGACGGCTACGAGATCCGGGGTTGGGTCCTCGACGAAGTAGCTTTGGTGCCATGAGTTGACTAAATCTTGACAGTAATTATCCTGCCTTTGGTCCTGTGCAATGGTCTCCCATAACGTTTCTTCGACTGCGTCCAGCAGGCTTAGGGATGGCTTGCCTGGTGGCTCCGTGACGGTAGCACGGCTGCTTGCCCGTTGATACCTCGGTGAGTCCTCACCGTGTGGTGTTTGGCTGCTGGCCGCCTGATTTCCTGTAGCGGGTTCCTGGAACCTGGGAAATCCTTTCTTAGCGGGTTGGCTGGCCGTTACACGTTTTTGGGCGAAGCGCTTGTTGTGAATGGGAGGTAGCAGTACTGTCGGGTCATCCCACACTGCTTCGGCCGGCTGTCCAGTCGGCTGTCGAGATAGCGCGTCCGGCAACTCGTTGTGCTTTCCGGGGCAATGCTCGATTGTGAAGTGGAACTCCTGTAGCAGGAGAGCCCAACGCGTGAGTTTAGCTCGCTGGTCCTTCAAGGTGTTGAGCCAGGTGAGGGCGCGGTTATCGGTCCGGAGGGTGAACTGCCTGTCTTCTAAGTAGGGCCGATATTTTTTTATCGCCCATACGGCGGCTAGGCACTCTTGTTCGTTGGAGTGATAACGTTGTTCGGCTGGCAGGAACCGGGTGCTGGCGTAGGAGATGACGTCTCGACCTCCATCGGGACGTTCCTGGTAGAGCACGGCGGCGATGCCAAATTTGCTGGCGTCTGTTTGTAAAATGAAGGGGCGAGAAGCATCGGGTCGGGCTAACTTCAGCGGTGTCTGAAACAATTGTTTCACTTGGTGAAATGCTTGCTGAACGTCTGGGGTCCAAGTCCAGCGCTTTTTGGTGCTTAGTAGGTCGGTGAGAGGGGCCGCAACGTCGGCGAATCGGGGAATGTACTCGCGTAGCCAATTGCATATGCCTAGGAACTGTCGTAACCCCTTTCGGTTAGTAGGGGGCGGGGCGTTGATGACCTGCTGCACGTGACCTGGTTGAGGTTCGTTTCCCTCTGGGCCAACGATATGCCCTAGGTAGTGCAGTGTGGATTTCCCGAAGTGGCATTTTTCTGGCGAGCATATGAGCCCATGTTCCTGTAGTCGTTCGAATACCTTTCGGAGGTGTTGAAGGTGCTGCTCCCATGATTCCGAGTAAATGATGATGTCATCTAAATACACGAGGCAGAATTTGTGGAGGTACCCTACCAGTACTTCCCGGGCCATCAGCCTCTGAAAGGTCATTGGTGCCGTCTTGAGCCCGAATGGCATGACTCGAAACTGATAGGCTGCGCCATCCGGAGTCGTGAACGCGGTGTAGGGTTTGGCTTGGGGGTGTAAACTTATCTGCCAGTACCCCGACTTTAAGTCAAGTGAGGAGAAGATGCTCGCTGAACCTAGATCTTTGATGGTTTCGTGGATCAAGGGTAGTACCGCCGGCTCATTGATGGTGGCTTCGTTTAGCCTACGAAAGTCCAAGCAGAACCGGGGTGTAGAATCCTTTTTCTCCACGATGACGATTGGCGAGTTATGTGGTGACTGGCTAGGCTCGATGAAACCGCGTGCCAGCATCTCTTCTACTTGCTCGGCGATGATCTTCTTTTTTGTTTCGGAATATCGGTAATTTGGGCTGCGTATAGGGGCATCGGTTTTCACATGAATCTCGTGCTGCAGGGTGCGCGTAGGTGGCGCCGAGGGCCTCCAAATTTCGGGGAAGTCTTCTAGTAGCTGATAGAGGTTGTGTTCCTGCTCGCGAGGGAAGTCATGCTTCAACTGGGGAAGTTCCATCGGGTCATTCGCTGGACGCGGGTCGTGTTGCTCGACCAGGCAATGAGTGGTTTCTCGGGTCCTCATGCCGTGGTGTATGCAACGCCGTGCGAAATCAAAGGTAGCCTCGTGTTCCGTAAGCCACGGTAGTCCGAGAATGATGTCCTCCCTTAAATCCTCTGCTATGATGCACTGTATGACGTAGTTATTTCTACCGATCTGCATTTCCAAGCTTGTTTCTCCTCGTAGGGTCAGGGTTGCCTGTTCTTTGGCCATTTTGGCCGTTCTTTGTGCGTAGCTACCCGTCTCAGGATGCTGCACTAGCTTGGCGCTAATGAAATTATGCGTGGCTGCTGAATCTATCAGGGCACGCATCTCCCGCTGTGGTGATCCGAGGTTCACCATGATATACGGGAGGTTGTGGCAGTTGGCCTTACTTATCGTGGAGCATTGGGTTGGGCCCTGGGCGGTGCTTCGGCCTCGATGTGCCCGGGCCTCCGCCAGTTTTCCGGCGGTGGTAGTTGTCTTGCTTCGGGGGCGTTCACGGGAGCTTCTCCTGTTGCCTGTGGTGCTGGCCGGTGGCGTCGTGGGCAATCCTTATTGAAGTGGCGTCCTGGGCAAAAATAGCAGCGGGGTAGATTTGGCTCGGCTGGCTCTCGTGGGCGTGTCTCGCGGTTTGGCGTTGGTGCGCGGTCGTCCATGTCTTTCTCAATTGCAGCCACCTTGTCCAATAGTTCCTCAATTGTTTCCGGCACTGCGACACGTAGGTAAGGCCGAAGGGCCGGTTTTAACAGTTCTATCATTACGGGAATGCTGGCTCCCACTGACTGTTCGTTGTCCAATCGGCGTATCAGTTGTATCTTCCGAAGAAGAAAGAGTTCGCCATTTTCTTTCAGTCCCTGTTTTTGCCCGTAGAGCTGTGTTTTCAAGGAGGCTCGTACATCTGCGCTATCGAATTTCTTTAACAGCCTTTCTTCAAATTCATTCCAGGAGAGCGGGAGTGAAGCGTATGGTTTCCACCATTGGCTAGCCTTCCCCTGGAGACAGTTTGTGGCTACTTTCATTAGTTCTGTTGTAGTACATCCGCTTTGCGCATGGTAGCGGGCGCACTCTGCGATGAACTCTTGGGGGTGGTCTAACTCCTCGCCCTTAAATGTTGGTGGGAGATCGACTTTTTTGGGCACAGCCATTCGTCCCAAAAGTGCCTGGAATTGTTCGTCCGTTAATGTGATCGTTGGTGCTGCTGGAGCTTGTTCTGGGGGCCACTGGGTGTTTTCTACCACTCCCAGAAGTGGTGCTGGTTGATTGGTTCCTGCTGCTGTAGCTGCTAGGTTCGCAAGGTGGTGTGCCATTTGCTGTTGGCTGTCTTCGTTGACTTCCTGTCGCACTGGGCTGGGACTTGGAGGCGGTGTCCTTTGTCCACACGGAAATGAGGGTGCGCTGTCTTCTATTATTTCCGAACTGTTCAGACTTCCTCCTTGTCGCGGTGTCCGCTGAGGTTCTTCGTTGATCCTTGGCGGAGTTGTCTCCATGTTTCCCTTCCTTCTTGACTTCACCATTGTAGTGGGCGTGACTTCCCTCTGGTGTCCACCACAGGTTTGCCCCACGTTCCGGGCGACAATTAACAAGCCTACGTCTATGCTCAGCGGTAGGGTTACTGCAATGGCGTCGGCGTAAGAAGGGGTGGTTGGGCGTTACCCTCAGCTAGACACTGGATTTGATTGGAACAAAGTTTATTATATTTACACATACAAATAAGCTTATAACTAGGTAACATTTATATACAGAAAAAGAAAAGAAAATGGCGGATTGGCATCCGCGATTGGAAGCGGATGTGGTCCTTCGGAGGCGGGGCCGGCGGCTTCCTCCTGCGGTTGCAGCGGCGGCGGTGGCGACTGGCGACGGGGCGGCGAGCTGAGAGCAGCGGCGGCGGCAACGTCGGCGGCAGTGCGGATCTCCTTGGCGGAGGCGGCGGCTGGCGGCTTCCTTCGGCGGTTGCAGCGGCGGCGGTGGCGACTGGCGACGGGGCGGCGGGCTGTGAGCAGCGGCGGAGGCAACGTCGGCGGCAGTGCGGATCTCCTGGGCGGAGGCGGCGGCTGGCGGCTTCCTTCTGCGGTGGCAGCGGCGGCGGTGGCGACTGGCGACGGGGCGGCGAGCTGAGAGCAGCGGCGGCGGCAACGTCGGCGGCAGTGCGGATCTCCTGGGCGGAGGCGGCGGCTGGCGGCTTCCTTCTGCGGTGGCAGCGGCGGCGGTGGCGACTGGCGACGGGGCGGCGGGCTGTGAGCAGCGGCGGCGGCAACGTCGGCGGCAGTGCTGATCTCCTGGGCGGAGGCGGCGGCTGGCGGCTTCCTTCTGCGGTTGCAGCAGCGGCGGCGGCAACGTCGGCGGCAGTGCGGATCTCCTGGGCGGAGGCGGCGGCTGGCGAAAGTGGCTTTCCAAAGACGGCAGGCAGCAGAGTCCAATGCGTAGGATTGGCTCTAAGTCCACGAGGGTGATAGGCTCTGGAGAGGCTGGAGCTGCTAGCTGGTCCTGGAAGCTGAAGTGGCTCGAATCCCAAGTCCCACGAAGACGGCAGACAGCAGAGTCCAATGAAGTGGATTGGCTCTAAGTCCACGAGGGTGATAGGCTCTGGAGAGGCGGGAGCTGCTAGCTGGTCCTGGAAGCTAAAGTGGCTCGAACTCCAAGTCCCACGAAGACGGCAGACAGCTAAGTCCAGTGGAACGGCTGTTGGTCCTGGAGCTGAAGTGGCTGCTGGTGGTCCGGGAAGCTGAAGTGGCTGCTGGTAGTCCTGGAAGCTGAAGTGGTGGCTGGTGGACTCTCCTTGGCTGAGTGCTTTCTTACTGCCAGCGTCTGACTATTTAAAGGAGCCAGTCCTTTGTCCAACGCGATCTCGACGCTCATTGGTCGAAGTAGAAGGGATGTTTTGCCCGATTTCGATATATTTTGAAATTATAGCATTTAATTGAGCGGCGTGATCAATTATCGACTTGGTTTGCGTCGCAATCAATAGTTGATGAAATGCCGATTCTAACGACACCCAATTTGCTATGTTTTGAGTAAAAATTAGCTCAACTTGGAATTTTTAATGCAATGTTCCGCGTAAAGCTTAATTAAGTATTATTCTTATGGCGTGTGTTAAAAAGTTTATTATGCTTTGATCGGTTGCGCGCTATTTTTATAAGATTTTTGAGACCAATTTCGCTTTTCTGGGACGCTTCCTTCCGTTAATTAAAATTTAATTTGTAATCTGCATCTTTGCCCGCTGTACTCGGTCGTGGCCCCTGATTTCTTCGTTACAATATGCCTTTCCTCGGGCCGCTGAACTCTCGGCCGCTCTCCCGGGCGCGTGTTTGGCTGCCTGATGGAAAAATTGCTTTTTCTCCACCTGTATATGTGCTAGCGCTCTGTGGTTTGTTTTAATAGGTAGCGGTTAATTTTTCCTATCTTCTGGTATCCTTTATGTGTGATTAAAACAGAGCGCACTCTGTTTTAAGGGCGTTTTAGTGAAAAATTCTTAATTTAATCTGCAAACATTCGTGAGGCGTATTTCGCTGGCTGTCACCTTTCTTGGCCGGCCGGCTCCAATAAAGTTTATGGTTGCAATCTTGCTGCACTTTAGAAATTCGTTGTAAGGACACTTATTTTTATGATTTTAGGGTTTTGAAAGATACTTCTGCGTAGGATCGCGGCGGTTTGTTAAACAGATGTAATATTCTTTGTTCTTCGGGCGCCTTTCGGGCGGCGTACGTTTCCTTTGTTTTTATTCGATCTGTTTAACGGTTCATATCAAGGTTCAGAACTTATACCAAAATGAGAAAAACGACAATACGTTCAATCTTTTGACGGCAGTGACTGGATAATCGCTCCGCACGCACTTGCCGTGGCATTGGTTTGTTTCAATAATTCCATGGCATCACTGATTTTTGTAAAAATGCTAGTTTGATTTTTTGCATTCCTTCGGTTCTGGAAAGTGAAAAATTGTTAGCAACAGTATGAATGGATGCAGTATTTTTTTCTCTACAATAAATGTATTTACACTTTAGCTCTAAAATAATTAGGGGAGCAAATAATTGAACATAAAAAATTTACTATGCAAATTCCTATGGTGCGTCGCGCAAGTCAGCACCCGGTATATCTGACATGTGTCAGTTGACTTCTGTATAGTAGTTAATAATAACAAGTTATCAAGCCTATTTAACTGTGTACTACTCTACAAGAAGCTACCACAGACAATTTTTTTTAATTTTTCAGCATTTCTCAAAAATTTACAAAAATTACAAATTCTACAGAAACCGTACAAAATAGAGCGTTAGTGCAAGATACAAATTTTCTCTAAAATTTTAAGCTGATCTAAATAATGTAATAATATATCGGGTGTTCTATTTAAAATAGGAGTTAATGAAAAAATAGGAAAGAAAAACTAAAGAAACCCATTTTAGAGGTATTAAACTGGAAAATCACCTATCTCACATCAATACACATTCAAAATGTAAAAAAATAGTTAGAGCCGTTTTTGAAAAAGTCTAAAAAAACTGAAAAATCGCAAGAATAAACACCACACTTCCGGTTATGCGATTTTCTTCAAAAGCTTGCTGTCGCATCTAGATAGTACACAAAACTTATACATATGAAGTTTCAACTTCATACCTCTTTTCGTTTTTGATACATTCTGTTCACAGACAGACAGACACACAGCCAGACCAATGAATAAAAACATGTTTTTTTGGTTCAGGGGACTCTAAAACGTGAAGATCTGTTGAAAACTTAATTTAGAATTTTTGGGGTGAATCCAATACATACTTGCTTTATCGTAAAAGGAAGTAAAATAGGAGAAAGCTGCTTCACTTGAATTTGCCAAATCAAGAGAAGAACTAATTGATATGATCAAGCATGTACAAAGCCTGTCCACAAGAATAGGGTTCGAACTAAATCTGGCTAAGACGAAGTATATGACAAAACAAACAGACGACGAGACACATATATCACTCACAATTGAAAATAAAATCCAAACAGAAAAAGTAGAAGAATTTAAATACCTGGGGCAGATAATACCAACAGGGAAAAGAAAAAAAAAAGAGCAATTTAAAACAGAATTGGATTGACATGGGCAGCATACAGCAAACTAAAAGATATTTTCACAATGGACATACTGTTCAAGATTAAAACAAAATAACATAATTAGTGCGTTCGACCAGTAACAACGTTGGAGCAGAAACGTGGGTTCGTGAACTCACAGAGTAGAAAACAACTTACTAAAGTGAGAAGAAGATCTTGATTTAAATTTTCGTTTAGAAAAAATGGACCAATAATCCTATCGTAATACATACCGCGCCAAACATTAATCCTTTTATAACGTTAACTTTTTCTTCGAACTCTGAAGTTAGGAATGTTGCTAGTCAAATTCTGAGTCGAAGTAAAACCATTTGTCCAGAAAGTTGCTTCGTCAGTACAAAAATCGTCGATGGAAGGTATCGTCTGCTATAAATCATTCATCATCATTCACCCACAAACAACATTCTAATCGTCTCTCGTCGTCTTTAGCTTTCAGAGTATGAGTCACTTTAGGTTTATAAGTCTGTATATTGTTTTATTTATACATTTTTGACAACAAACTCACATTTAACAGTTGAGATCGTTTTCTAAAAGATTGCATACCGATATGAAACTTATCCAATCCCGTAATATTTTTTTAGATCAACGTTCTTTTTTAGTAAACATCTTTAATGTTTGTTTTGAGAACTCTATATTATTTTAATGGATGCTTACTTATTTCCCTAGTTGTCTGTTTATAGAATTTGCTTTAAACCAACTGGGTTTCTTCAAATTCTAAACACCCGTTAGTTTTTTTTTAATTGTGCTCAAACTCTTTGAAGGGCTTGCAGAAAGCGATATTTTAAGAAAAGATAAGCTTTTCCCCTATTATTAACAATAAAAAAGTGTCTTCTCTTCCGGACTCTATCCGTGGACATACTGTATACAGCGACTGTAATTTAGTGGTTACGGTGTTATGAAAAACCAAAATATGTACAACTCTAAAGCTAAAAGAAGAATCTTAAAGAATATCAAGAAGTAATAAATCGGAAATTAAGTAAGACTCCTCTCATAAAAAAATGTAGAGAAAAAATAAAAGATTCTATCACCACAACTGATGCATAACCTTTGGGTTAAACAAATCATCAATTGATTAGCATATTGTAGCCCTAATAAACGAAAGGAAGAAATACAAACGTTCAAAAAGAAAAGTGAACAGAGAAAATCACAACAGTCTTAGTAATGTTGCTAGTAGAGAAGTCAAAAAAGCTAAACCAGAATGTTTACATAATCTTTGTTACGAAATAGATGAAAACCTGCTAAGGCAATCCATACAAAAGTCAAACTAAAATTCTGTTTAAAGACATTGATAGCGCTGATAAATGGAAACAGTAAGTACTTTGTAGAATATACAGTAGAACAAACGAAACCTCTCCTGCTAACCTCAAATTTTACATAGACTGACAATACACTTTAGTACTGCCAAACGCATAACACGAACCACAGGCGACTCTAATTATAAATGCTCACTCGAGAAAAGGCCCCTCTCGTCCTGGCGGCCTCGAGGACTCAACTTTTCTCTCGTGGATTATTTGTAATATTCTTCATTAAGCTAAACAGGAACATGTAAAACAAATGTACATTCAATATCACAAAACTTGCCACACGCTGTGCATTTTCAATTATTTTAAAAATAAGCCATGCAGGAAAACTGATTAAAAATATTAAAAAACTTGTTAGATAAAGAAAGGTATTTAATTCTGTTTGAAATGTAATAACAATAAAGGTTTTTAATTTATATAAATGGTCAACTTTGATTTCTATTTATGCGTTTAGAAAAGCAATTATCTCAATCAAGTGGCCTTATTAAGCAAACAATGATTTCACCTTTTTTTCTATTTACTTTGCTTATGAAACTGAGTATGCACATCTTTTCGTGATGAGCCATAGGCACAATTTAGAGAAAAAATTACTTTTTGTAAGTCGCGACCCGAACACCATTAGTCAAAGTTAGATCACGTCTTGAAAAGGTAAGTCACGCTGGTCTAACACTAAAATTTAGAGCCTCTCACTAAGTTCTAAACAAAGTCTCAACGTAACTACCTTTCTAAACACTTACGATTTAAGAAAGTACACGACCGAACATCTATTGCAGTAAAATTTGGAAATCACCATAAGCCGACACACGAGAACCAATTAAAATCGCCCTAGAACGTTATACCGACGCGAATTTGACACGGGGTGAAGATTAGTTGAGTAATCACTTTCTGTGTCACCATCATGCATAATTAACATCAAATATCAACTTAATAGCAGTGTCAAAGAGACCCAAGTTCGCATGTAGTTAGAACAAAGTTTCCGCCTCCAAGGAAGTGTTGGTTTAAGGTGGCCTGACCACCACGGACCGGAACAGAGGGTCTTGAAAAGACCATCAGGCCACTTTGGATTTACACCCCTGTCGTACTTTTGTAAACTTCATCCTTTCAGGCGCACTTTGATCGAATGCGCTTTGATGCCATCGGTTGGGTATGCCATATTTACGCTGGGCTTCCTGGTACAATTGCTGTATGACCAATTTAACCTACAATTCATTTTTGCAGGTAATTTGAAAGACATGTCGGAACTTCTATAAGATCAGCATGTTTGAGCAAAATTAATAAAACATTAATAAAAATTAACAATTGTTAGGGTAATTAAAATACAGTGCAATTAGAGGTAGGTACTTAATCGTGGTGGAATAGAAGTGAGCCCCATCAAACAACCGGCCAAAGCTTATAGATTCAAGCGATAATTAGATTCCACCACACCCTTGTCTTGAGTTATAAGGTAATAAGATGCCAGGACATGCCTAATTTATAGTTTACCCCGTTCATAGGAACATTATACTAAAGAGATGGTGTTAAACACTTGGGAATCTAAGAACAAATGGGCTGGTATTGGCTGGAAACTCGGCTGAAAGATGGCTCCGAGAAAAATGATTTGAGGTTAAAAAGTATAAACCGCCGCTAAACAAGGGCACTGGCGACAGAAGCCAGAAGCACCTATTAAAATAAAATTCTTTGTTCTGCATGCTTAATATCGCATAATTTAAGATTATTTATGATGATGGCCAGCAATAAATTAGAAATATTTGAAATGCTGATGCGGGATGTTCAAAGGAAATCTGTTGATATAATATTACCATAAAAACAATAGCATTTGGATGATGAAGGATCTGTCCGCGACATCCCATAAACAATTCTTACGGAATTCGTTATTAGGAAATTTAAACGTTATTTGTATTATTTTCATACATTCCACGTAACCATGCAGGTAGTCGGCTGCATAACTAACTGGAACTTTTAAACCGCTTGGTAATTACGGGACAACGAACAAAAATGCGTGGAGTTCCCACAGAGAATAATTTCACACTTGTTTGCAGCTCTGGCTAAACTCATATTTAGATGATGCTGATAATAAATTCAGGTGGATAATATATTTTTTGAATTACATCCGGCACGAATATATCACCGCTCTATAGAGGCTTTGATAAATATTTAACGCCCATTTCAAATGACGTGTTCAGTTTGTTCAGCGTTTTGTTATGGTAATTGTTATGAGTTTATGAACTTTATGCTTCAAAAATTTTGCGCAGTTCGTATGGTAACACGGCTGTGAACCGCCGCGAATGTAGTGAGAATTTGATGCTTTGCAAGTGTAATAGCCTTCAGCATTACTTTTGGCAAGAAAAGTCTTTGAAGCAGAACGAAAACGTTGGGTATTTATTTCAAAGTGATTTAAAAAGATCCTCGAATCAGTCAACCAAAAAGTTTCGGATTTTTCAATTTAAAATTTTACAATTAATATAAGAATAATTCAAAAAAGAGGAAAGCATAACACAATGGTTCTGCCTCGTTTCTCACCTCTTTTTCTCCAAAATTTCCTGAACCTTACACTCTTTCTTTTTCCGAACTATCTACCTTCGCACACACTCTAAACTGATCTTCTGTTCGTCCATCCTTTGCACATAACCCAATCGCCTTAGCTGATTTTCTTGTATAAGTCTTGTTTATTATTCTCTTCTTGTCTTTTATTTTATTTTGTTTAACCTCATTTCTATACTTGTTGAGTTCTATTTTTGTTTTGTTGTTTACGATTTACTTCCATAGGTGAATATTCATTTTATCACTTTCTTAATATCTTGTGCTTTGTGATGTCTCATACTTTTTGCCTGGTAGACATTTTATTTTTGTGGCAATTAAAGGCTTTCCTACTTTTCCCACTATTGTTTTTCATTTGCCTACTCCCCACTATTTATTATCTGCTTCTGCTTGTGCCATATGTGCATATTCCATTTATTTAAATATTATGTTTTGTTTATTCCTGTGTTATATTCATATTAAATTATCCGGAGAGATTTAGTGATAACACAATAAAATCACAAAACTGCAATTATTGTCCAAACCAAATTTTTTATTAAATAGTATAAAACATATGTAAACTTATAGCAGTGTTAGAAAATTTGGATATTCCTAGAGATAAATGCAGAATTTGCGGACACATTTCCACCTGTGCAGTTGACCAATCATGCCATACTTGATACGCTGCACCACATGTAGTTATGCCAACCCTTTAAACTAAGATAATAATTACAAGGGGTGCGAGTGGGGTCTTATTATCCGTAAGAGTCTCACAAAAAAAAATATAAATTACAATGCATGCACTATCAACTATTACACACCGGCAACTTGGAGTTATTCTAATAATTATTTTGAAAAAATCACTGCAAACATTTTTTATGTAAAGCAATAAGGCATATTTATTTACTACAATCACTCTAGAAATTAATGTTAGTAACGACAATCTTTACTAAATATTAATTTTCTCAAAAATATTCAGCGTACGCTGCAATATGCTTGAAAATTCTTATCATTAAATCAAACCGGACCTTAATTATTAACCTTTTCTGTTGTTTGTTAAGTTCTTTTACATCGTGTGTTTTTTACATTTCTATCATTAACATTCCATCAGAATAGTGCTTTATTTTCCAAAATCCTATGTTATACTCCTTTAAATCCTGCTTGCATTTCTTATTGAGCTTAACGTTCATCTCCGTTTTAAACTTATTAAATATTTGAACTTTTCCGATATCCATGTCTTATCCTTCCATAGCTTTCTAAGTTTCCATATAAACTTTTTACACTTTCTTTTAATTCATTTCGGATTTCTCTACTTTCCGTGGCTTCTCAAAATGTTTATGGAAAAATTGTAGTATGAGGTATGTGGTAAGAGTACAGAAAGCTCTTTATAAAACAAGTCATCATCCACATCGTGCAGCAAGAAAACGTTTTAAATCTAATGAAATTTTAAGTTAAACAAAGTGTAAATGCTAGAAAAAATTAGAGGTTGTGTAAAACCAGCAAAAGTAAATAAGTAAAAAAATCGTATGCTATCGTATTATAAAAATAATATAACTAAATTAATACGCATAACGAAAGGAAATTACTTTAAAACAAAATTAGAGCAAGTAAACGAGAATTTGAGAAAATCTTGGAGTATATTATTAATGAAGCAACTAATTCTACTAAAAACTAACCTGTAATAGGTGATATTAGACTACTTATAATGCTGATAATTAAATCACTGATAAAACAAAAATGCTTTTATTTTAATTTTCCAGGATGTGGTTGTTGATATATCTTGAAAAACTATTGGACAGTTTCTTATAAAACCTCTGGTTTATGTAATTAACATATGTTTTCGCAAAGCTGTTTTTCCAAGGCAATTTAAACAAAGTGTAATTTTTTCAATTTTCAAAATAGGAAATGAAACTTAGGGGACTAACTACCGCTTACGAACTGCATTGGACAAATATTCGAACAGCAAAAGCAAAATAAACTAATGCAGTTTCAAAATAAATTTCACATTTTACCAACTTCAAAATATGATTCTAAAAGCACGTCGGAACAGATGAAGCAAGAATACAAATTACTGGCAGCATAATTGAAAATTTAGATAGCAACTTGAAAACCCTGTGAAAATGGGTGTTCCACAAGGAACTCTATTTGGGCCTATTCTATTTTTAATACAGATTAATGATCTAACTAACTTAAGTAATTATGCCAGAATAATACCAATTAAATTCCGTTTTGTTGGTTTTCGTTGGAATTGAATTACTTTTCAAAATACGGTAATTGCAGTTGGTAATTGCCTCTTTTGTTAAAAAGAACTTTACAATTACTTTCGGAAAATAATTAATTAATAACTTGAATTACTCAATTACTTTTGGGTAATTAAATTACGCTACAGTATTTAAATTACTTACAAGAAATAGCTTAATTTGCTTGTTTAAAATGATGTATTAGCACATGGTTATCTAAATTCTACAAAATACAAATATACGGCAACAATTTCTAGTAAAAGTAAATGAAAAAGTAATTTATGTTGTGCAATTACAATTACCAAGTAATTGATAATTGAATTACTATTTCATTTGAGTAATTGAAACCTTAGTAATTTAATTACTTCATTGGGCGGTAATTTGGAATTGGTAATTAATTATTTTTATAAAGTAATTTTCCCAGCTCGGGTGGCTGCCTACCTTCGGCTTGAAGGCTTTCGTTTCGTAATTGGACCACGAACAAATTACCGCCAAAAACACCCAAACCGAGATGCACAGCTCATCACTTTTTACATCTGCAGGGGCGCAAAGAGAGACTGCAAACCTCTGCAACCTATCGAACAACACTGCACTAATGTAAAAAACACTTCATAATTGTAAAAATTGGTATTTATTATAACTTTAACTTTGCTTTTTGTGGAAAGCCAAAACATACACAGAGCTTCTGGCCCCATTTTTTGTTATTCTTTTTTTCTATTAGTTTCAATTATTTTTAGTCAAGGTTAACACTATTTTACAGTTTTAAGTTCAAATGATTTTAAGTCCAATACTATTTGTTTGCAGATATAAATTCAAAATTATGACATTTAGGGAATATTTTTAACATAATATTTGCAAGGATTGAAATATATTAATTTCTATCAGAAGTATATGTTAGCTTAAATTATGTTCAGTGCACTATACAAAATACTTAGGGGTATAATATCGATTCGAATCTGAAATGGAAATTTCATGCAGACAACTTCTAAAAAGAGTAAAAAACGATATACAAATTTAAGCTGCTTAAAAATATATTATAGTTATATACAGTAATAGCTGTTTATTTTTTTATTAGTGCAGTCTATAATTCAAAATAAGGTAGATTACCAAATTGTTATTTGAATACACTTGAAATACTACAAAAACAAAAAAACCGTAATGCTCCACAGCGTCGATATTCAATGCAATTAAAGTCTCGATTATTTACAAAAACTAACTATTTCTTCCTTCAAACGTAAAGACATAACACATAATTGTGAAACAAGATTGAAATCTAAATCTTATGTAGTTTTACCATGAACTAACAAAGACGTTTCTCAAACCCATGCCTGTTATTTGTGCTCAAAAATTTTTAATAAAATGTAAAAAACTAATACACCACATTTAAAAAGGAGCTTGTGGTTCAGTCTTTGGATTGTTACGCTTTACTAACAGAACTTACTATATACTAATGATACAATAACACGTTATGATGTAGAATGATATGTGGGTTTTTAAGTTACACATTTTAAAACCATAATTCGCCATTTTTTGTTTTAAACTTTAGTGGCATTTTAGTTGAATCTGCCGTTATTTACTTATTAAATAAATAGTAAGTAAATAATTTGCTCCGAGTATAAAACCACATAACTTAAACAAGCTGATAACAAAAGCATGTAATAATCTAACTAGGATTAGATAATCTTGAATTGAAATACAGGACTAAATTTAAAATCGATTTCGGGTTTACACCTCTACAATATCGGACGTAAACAACTATTCACAGATACTCCAAAATTTAACTTTCACGGTTTCGATTCGAATTTAGTTACATATCAATCCAGCCATGACCAAAGAACCAACAATGGTAGCCTCTTTCTAGTCGGTGAATGAAAACGGGCTGCCCAAACCAGACCGAGAATTATGCCATGTCACGCCGGCTGCTACTGTCCAGTCTATTCATAATGATTTAGTTTAGGTCAAGAAGCCCAATAAAGAACAACATAAAAGTTACAAAAAGTAGAGGGTATGGTTAAAATTCTTTGGGCGGAATGCGGCTCCATTATTATTAATAAGTGGCTTATTAAACGGGCCGTTCCAAATGATTCTGTTTTGAGCCACCTCAGCCAATAAATTACTTTTCCCTATCTCGGGGAAATCAAAAGCACAAACGACCTGCCCGCTTGCGTCGGAGTAAATAATTTAATTTATTAAAATGTCGTTGTGCTTATACCACAGGAAACGGCGAGCGTATAAATATAAGTGCTAATGAAAATTTATAACCGGCGCGGCCACAATAAAATTTAAACAATCGGCTCACAGCGCGGTGAATAATTGCCGAGATAAAACTTTTTGCTTTCGCTTTTAATAAAGCCAAATTCCAAATTTGCTGAGTGATCGGAGCGTGCAGGGTTATCACGCCGAAGCTAAGGTTAAAGCAGTTGGGTGGAAGAAATAATTGTGGCCGCTTTAAATCTTGCCTGGTTTCTGATACCTGTACCTGTCAACCAGACTCTCATATATTAAGATGCGCTCAGCATTGACGTTAACGTATGTCAAAGAAACCGAACGAGAATGGACACGAAGTGGTTGGTCAGCTCCATATTGGGAATACTGCGAGCAGTGGAAAATCAGTCATTATTTTCTAAATTAAGCTCATTAATGTAGCAAATGTAATCGTTATGCTCACCTCATACGTTTTCTTCTTTAAGAAGAATTGTTCGTACCAATTAACTGCTATTTTAAATTTGAACGTAATTTACGTCGGCATTAACGCATTGACATTACTCCTAAAACCTCAAAATGTCACTCAGTGCTTCCAGCAAATATTAGACAGAAAACCAAAGCAACGCTGAATAACCTCCTTCTATATCAAGTCTTCACCCTGCCCCCCCCCCCCCCTTCAAACCAACTTAAATGGCGTTGGATGTGCTTTGTGTATAAAGTTTATATAGTTCGTTTATACTAAATTAGCTTAGTTCGGTATACACAGCACAATACGCCATCAGTGCAGCAATTGAGTTTCCGGCTAAAAACTACCTAAAACCTTCATTCTTCCTTGACTCTCAAAGTGCGGTAGAGCTAATTGCTAAACCGTTTAGTATAAATCGTGAAAATAATACAAGGCGCCTTAGCAACCTATAAAGATTACGAGAATGTTTTTAAGTTCCTGTGAATGCCATCACACGTAGGCATACAGCAAAATAAAGTTGCTGATAAAGAAGCTTGACGAGAAACAGAAAAATGCTTGGAAGATGACGTTCGAACAAGTTAGTAATACGGACATGAAGACCTATCAAAAAGCACTAAGACGAGAAAAATAGGAAAACAAGTGGATATGTACTAGTAACATAAACTAAGAAAAGTGCCCAAATCAACCTGTAATAGTTATTTACGTGGCAAGCTTAGTAAATTAGCCTTTATGGGCGAGTCGGATTATTTGCAGGGTGAGCGATGTAGGAGCGAGCCCTGTAATCCGGTGAGCCTCAATAAAGGCTAATTGCAAGCGAGCCGCGTACAACGTTTTATTTCCTCCTGCTGAAAATCCTAAAAAATTATATTAGTGATTAATAAAGGATCTATTAAAAAACAAGGTGCTTGTAAAGTCGTATGGCAGCATTTTACAGGCACCTGGCCTGTAAAGACTCATTTACTGCTCAGTTCAGACGACAGTAACACTTTACAGGCACCTGGCCGAGTCAGTTCAGACGAAAGTAATGACCGTTTAACAAGTCAAAAGGAAATAAAACCTGCGTTACTCCATTTACCACACCATATCGCTTATGTAAGTGCAGACAGCTTGGAAACCAAATATGAAAATCTCAACTAAAAATCAAACTTCAAACGTGTAAAGATTTTACCATCAGACATACAAAGACTGTGGGAATTTCACAAAATGACAGGCATATGTACGTCTATATAATGATGATAAAAACTGCATTAATCAAGCTACTATAAGTTATATTCGCGTAGTGTCAAAGACCTGAGCAGTTAGTGCACCTAAAATATTTTTCTTTAAAAAATATTTATCATAACGATATTTTAACTTTCAAGCATTGTATAGTAGCCTACAAATCAGTGGGTATTTGAAGTCAATAGTGTGTGTTGCATTTAAGAAATCTTTCTAAACGTCACGAACTGATTTGTGCACGTTGCGCTTGCAGCAAGGAATGGTGAATTGCTTCCGCCGTTTTAGCCAAATTGTCAAGTATTTCATAAAAACTTTTTATGGAACAGCATAATCTCCAAAAACCTACTCCATATCGCCATAGTATGGAAGTATTCAACTAATAGGGTCATAATAGAAATAATCACGCCTCCTGCAAAGTCGATAGGGTTCAGTTATGCAAGAGAAAGTAAAAAAATACCAAAGTCAGGCAACCATAGCAATAAACCCGATCTCCGGGCCTGGTTATCCTACTCGACGGACAATGGACCATTGTAAGGCCAAAGTAGTACAAGGCAGCTAAGTATCAATAACATCCTTTCAATAACAGAGGAGATTCCGGATTCAAATATATTTGAAACGGACCACCTGCGAGAAAAAGGCGAGCAAAAAGCACGCAAATTACAGAGCCGGTAATAAAACGCCGTTGTGCTAAAGCACAGCTGACAATAGTTACTGTCCTCAAAGAATGTTCCGACATTCCTAGCAGGAGTTCTGTTAGGAACCTTTCTTTCTTGCGTAAGAAGCAGTATTTAAGACCAGGCAGCTTGTCGTCTCAAGATTGCGTCTCCATACTCCGAAGTGACCTACTTTAAGCAAGACGAGGGCTTTTGGTCAGTTTCCAAAGCCTATTTTACGAGTCAGATTCTGGCGTTCGTGTGTATAATGCTTTATACTTATGTTCTACGAGTACATATTAGCGTATTTATGTTACATGTATGTACCTATGTGTTAGTAATATTTTGTGTTCTTAAAGAAATGAAATGGATGTTATTGTTGTCTACATCGGTTATACTTTATTCAACTACAAGTAACTTCACATAACATTTCCAAAGCATTAATATTTTTTCAGCTCTAGAAAGCCTGCCAAAGTGTCTTTTTAATTTGCAAACTTCACAGAAACCACTGAACTTTGAATGTAATAAATATATATTTCAGAGGGGTATGGTAACCGTTACTTAAAAGTTTATTATACTCATTTTTATTGTTTATTTTTAATTTTTTTTTAATTTGATCGTATGAATCAAGGATTATTTAATTTTCGTATCTCATAAATTTATGAGATAAGAAATGTCTTCAATCGAATATACGTGTCGAAATACTCATAAAATATAACTTTGTTATGTTTTCTTAAGTTATAATTAACAAATATACAGGGTGTTTCTTAAGTACGTGTAGAAAATTAACTGTAATGTTCCTTAGCGTATATTAAGACAAAAAGTTCCTATCACCAAGAGTCCACAAGTTGTTCGTTTTCGAAATACAGTGTGTTGAAGTGGAAGGAGAGAAAAATTCAAATTTTGTAAATTTTTTAAAACGCGATGGGATATCAATGACAAATTTAGTGTGTACAATTTCCATCTATACGACCGTGTACAAAAAGCATATTTACCATTTCGGCGTTTGTTTAGATTGCCATTAAACACAATTAAAAATACTGAAGTGCAGAAATAATTGCGTATGGAACGATTTTTTCAAATATCTGAAACATAAATTTGTGAATTCACAACTAAGATCAGTTTTAGGTTGGTACAAGTCTACTTGATAAACAAGCAGGCATTTTTTGTAATTAATGTTCCAACGCGTTTTCAAAAATGAACAAGATGTACGTTTTTTTCTGTCAACTTCAACATCCTGCATTTTGAAAACGAAAAACCGGCTGACCCATGTTGATAGGAACTTTCTGTCTTAAAATACATAAGCCAAGAACTACATCAGTAAATTTTCTACAATACTTAGGAAACAGAAGTATGACATTAATCGAACTGCCAATGCCGCATAAAATGACCTAACTTCATCATACATATTTTTCCATGCATTCCTGGATTATATACATCAAAACTAAAATTATTGAATCTATGTTAGGTACATTGGAAATAGCATTTTGAGTTGCATAACTGTACCCCATGCGTTAAAAAATGATGTATAATAAGTTTCATGATATACTGTTACGTAGGTAATAATTTCTACAAATATAATAGTTAAGCCCTCAAAATCTACTTTAAAATTTGGGAGATTTCCAGCAAATATTAACTCTTTGTATTTAACTATAGTCAACACTTACACATGCTACTATAATGACCCATACGACAAATAAATAAATATCGACTCGATTATATACAAAACTACAATTCAATTAAGAGTAAAGCTAATGGAAGCAATATATAGTTTAGGTATACCCAAAAAATGTATAAAGCTAGTAAAGACTGAAGAAACAAATATTGAACAATAATGGAAGGTAGAGTGTTAAGGATCTTTAAAGTTAATTAAGAACTACGACAATATTATTCGTTATCTAGTATTATTCAACTTAATCTTGGAAACAGCGTTAGATAGCAAAATTCGCACTAACGGAGTTATTTACTGTCACATCAATGTGTACTTGTGTAGCCGATGCTAATTATATAGCTTTGATAACAATATCGACATAGGAGCTTACAGATATTTTCTGTAAATTGAAGAAAACTTCAAGATATTATGGATGGAAATGGGAGAGACGTATCTTCAATTACCTTGAAGTCGAGTGGACGAAATTTGTGAGTTTAGAAAGTAGAAAAATATAAAGGAAACAGTAGTGTTTACCCTGAAGGGTTTATACATCCTACCAGAACGTTTTCCACTTGATAAATCGGAGAGATGAAATCAACATCAAGTTTAATCGTTTACAACGTGAGAACAAATTCGTTTTTGTCAAAACACAGATTAAAAAATTATTTATTTAAATATAGATGAGAACGTTAACGTTTCGCTAATTCAAAGTTAGCTTCACCAGAACATAAATGTTTGGTATAAAATAGGACAATTTTCTTTTTTTAAGATCACAGTCTGAAAAATATTTGTATTCAAATCAGTTATGGATATGTGAAAGAATAAGTACATATCCTCATATTTATTAATTGCCTGTTTTCATATTCAATTTGATTAATTTATTTCGTTATGGAATCGTCAAATAAAACTCACTCATGTTTTCATTTATTTATAATCTGTTAAGGGAAAAAACGTTAAAACGTTATTTAGATTAAACTATACTAGCATTTACTTACAGTTTTAATCTTCTTGATTTTGGTTTGTGAGAGGCAAAAGTCATTCTGTTTGAAGTACAAATTATAATTCTATGGTCAATACTTTCTTCTGGTGTCTATGGTTACCATTCTAAAATTTTATATTGATAGTATATCGTGATATTAAATATGAGCTCTTCTAATTGACCTTTACCATCTTCAACTCACTTTCAATTTATTTTGATTTAAAACCTGAAATTTTAGTTTAGAGGTAAAATATTGGTTATGTTATTAAAAAAAAGAAAATTGTCCTATTTTGTACAACAAATTTATGTTCTGATGAAGCTAACTATGAATTAGCGAAACTTTAACGTTCTCGTCTATTTTTAAATAAATAATTTTTTAATCTGTGTTTTGATAAAAACGAATTTGTTCTCACATTGTAAATAATTAAACTTGATGCTGATGTTATCTCTCCGATTTATAAAGTGGAAAGAATTCTGGTACGAGGTATAAACCCTTCAGGGTAAAACTGTTTCCATTATAACTTTCTACTTTCTAAATTCATATGTAAAAAAAGATATATGCTGAAGAACGAGAAATAATGGAGCTATATGAACAAGTAAAGCTAGCTAGAATGCAAAAATTAAGATGGTTATGACGTATTTATAGACTCCCTAAGGGAAGTGTAACAAAAACAGCTTTTGAAACTGGAGTCGGTGCAAAACGAAGAATATTGTATCCAAAGAGCAAATGATCAGCTGCAATAGAGAAATACTACTAGGGAATACTAAGGATGCGAAGTTGGAAAGAAATGATAGCCAACAAACAGAACTTGAAAAATATAGTTACCGCCATGGACTCACAGGGCCATTAGGACTGCAATATATTATAATGAACACCATTTAAACCAATTCAATTATGATAGAAATTAATATAATTCAAGCATTGCAAATATTAATTTAAAATATTCCATAAAAGTGATCATTTGAATTTAAAATTGTACTCAAAAGCCACTAGCCTTGAAATAATTTCAAGTTGAAATTGTAATAACAGTAGCATTGACTTGAGTATTAAATTGTAATCATAGCCCGCTTTGAATTTATAATAACAAACAAGTAAACAATGTAACAAACAATTGGGAAGTCAGAAGCCAAGCTTGGGTGTGTATTTTGGCTTTCCACAAAAATCGAAGTTAAAAGATCATAAATGCCAATTTATCCAATTTAAAAAGTGTTTTCATATTAATAGAGTGTTGTTTGATAGGCTGCAAAGGTTCTGCTTGCATGTCTTGCGCCTCTGCAGAAGGTAACAAGTGTTGATGTGTACATCGAGTTAAGCTGGTGTTTTCGTGGTGATTTGTTAATGGTTCAAATAGGAAGCGGAAGCCTTGAAGCCCAGAGTAATCGGCAACCATCGTCCATCGCAGCGGAGCCCTAGCTGTAAGACGGGAGCTGAAATTGGAATCGGAAGCTGAGTTTTGAGCTGGGATCAAGCCACTGGCGTCGCTTTTGCGATTCATCAGGAGACTTGCAAGGCAGTCCAACCAACGATAAAGGGATACACTCATCGAAGGACTTACTGGGGCACGATAAACTACTAAATATCCATCGCAAAAGCATAATATCAAGGTTAAACACGCGTTTTCTTAAATTCCGTTATTTATTTCTGGTTGCGTCTTTTGAGTGTTTTGTTTTAAAATGGCGTTGTTTACTTACGTAATATCGCCTGGGCAACGTATTGATACGTAATAGCAGACGTAATTGTTTAAATTAAGCCAACTCTGATTTGGTTTCTGCATTATAAGTGTGAGGTTAGATTATTTCAGTTTACATTTGAGATTATTTTCCCATCATTTCGAAAATTCTCTACAAAGTGATCCCATTGGTTAAACAGGTAGCGTAGAAACGATTGCATTCAATTACAAAATTCATAACAATTTATGTACGAGCCAGTATATTAGCAAACCATTTTACCTATCACAATAATGAATTGGCAGAATGTAACATCCCATCCCATGAGACAGTCATTAATTAAATTTAAATTATAAAAATATAACACAAGCAAGAGCCGGGAAAATCTAATTATAGGCGGAAATTATTATAAATTAATAAAAACTACAACACAATAGCCCAGCCGCATCATTCACTGTAATATACCGATGAGGCCATAATTATATATAACAGCAATGAGATAACATGAACAACAAAATGGAATGCTTGAGTGAGAAAGAGATGACCATAACCAGATACATTATTTCAGTAGGCATGTTTAGTTGACAAATGTCATAATTAAAATGAGCTTCAAGCCTACTCGAATATTTGCTATTATGTTTATCTCTTTCTTACTCAAGCAATACCTGATATTTTCTTGTTCATGTTATCTCATTGCTGTTATCTATAATTGTGGCCCCATCGGTATTTATACATTTTTAAGAAGAAGTAGAAATTGGTTCATTCCATACTCGATTTTTAATTTTTTTTGTTGTTAATTATTTTTAAGGGATAAGAGGAGTCACCTATAATGTTGTGCAAAATCTATTGCGTTAAGCAAAAATTCATATTGTTTAAGCGCCAACACCATGTTAACTATGTAATTTGTTATTTTAACATTTCTCTATGTTAGTAGTGTTTTCTCCAAATAAAATAATAAAAAATCTTCAAATTCACTGTCAAAGCATGTCCGTTAATTTCAAGAACAAACCTTATCATCAGATAAAATCTGTTTCCGCAAAGTATTTTTTATATCGCCATGAATTCATACTGATGTCAGTCTTTTTCTGCAGATCGTCAATTTCATCTATTGAAATAAAGGCCACCATATTTTCTTGCTATTTTAAACTTATCAAACTGGGAATTGCTGATTTAAGGGAGTTCTAGAGTGAGCTTTCTGAACAAGTTATTAAAACATCTCACCAAATTTCAATAGCCCTATGTACAACTGCAATTTAGGAAATAAATGAACGATTTTTTCGTGTTTCTGCAATCCTTGGACTTCGAAAAAGCCAATAACCTATTACAGCATCATTATCGATAATACAACCAATTTTTAAATTGTATTCCTGTCCAAATATAATAAATAAAATCTTGACGGTACTCTTCCAGGATGATAGTGAAACAATAAGAAAGCCGACCTGCGATTAATTAATAAAATAAGCAATGGTAGTAAAAATCGCAGATCAACCCCCCTACCATTTATACACCACGGCAGCTCTGAAAAGCTGTTTCTTACTCACCGCGATGGCCGACTAGCTCAAATATCGGCGGCCTTAGATCGTAGGTTCAGATCATCAGCTATGTACCCTGGAATGTCTTCAAAAAAGGAAAGGAAAACGGAAATGGGCGCCAGAAATCAAAAGATTTCAAATAACAAGAAGAAAAATAAATTGCAAGTGACTAGCGTTTAATTAATCAACAATAAGAAGTTTTGAAATGTCAATAATCAATAATCAGGACAATTAAAATGTAAATAATGTAATGACAAAATTGTGTATCTTAACTGAAGGTTTCGACACGCATAAAATTAAGAACCCCTTTCGGGTTATTTTGAAAACTTTACAAAAAACACTCGTGGGATAAGCTTATCACAGTCATCTAATAAAAGCTTCTGTTAGGCTATTGAAAATAAATAGCGTGACTGTACCTTTTACATAGGGTCGAAACACACATCAAAAATAGCAAAATTTATAAACTGTGCATAATTAAATATAAGCATTAAAATTCAAATATTAAAACAAGAGCATGTATGAAATTGAACATTACAGGTTAATAATGGCAAAACGTATGAATTTAAATTTTAAATATTGACGGGTTTAAAATACACAGATGTAAATTTCTGGTATTGAAAATAAGTCGAAGTAATATAAATCTCGGAGTAGCACCTACTAACCTCGAAACGTAAGCTGGACGTGAACGGCAATAATCATTGTTGAAGTCGCCGGGGAAGCGCCGAAAATTGCTGCAATAGCATCTTCAAACGGCAGCAAATACGCCGGACCCAGCAGGTGTCGAAAATGCGATAAGACTTGGCCTCCGAGATAAACTCGTTGTTGAAACGGATAATTAAGATTAAGATTAAGAGCTAAGAAAGATATAATTAGTATGGAGATAATAAAACAGAAAAAGCGCAATCGTACCTGATAACAATCAGCCCTTAGAAACACAAACTGCTCATTGAAATTAGTTGAGCGCACGTAATTCGACATAATTAAAATCAAACCTCGGCCGCGCCGATCACGACGGGCTTAGGTTAAAACAGCAAATGCCTCGGACGAACAATTCGAGCCCAAAGCAAGGCTTGCACTCTGATAAGAGATAGCGAGGGTCAGAAAGGGCATCGTGCAAACGAACCGAATCCAGGTACAAAATGCGTTGGTTTGGAAAATTTACGAATTTGAAATGCAAAAGGAATTATAATTTAACTAAAAATATACAGGTTAAGCCTGAAATAATTGGATAAATGGCGAAACAATTAGGCAAAGCCAAAAAATTGTTTCACTCCCCACGGCCAAAAGAAATAAAAAGGTTTAAATATGAAAACATTAAAAAAATGTAGGAAACCAAAGAATTCGAGAATGAGATCGATGATGCCAACACCAAAAGCGAAACGCTATCGAAAAAATCCTCTTTCGAGAAGATAAGCCAAGGGAAACAACCCTTATAAATCGGCTCAAAAAAAAACTGGCACCACATAGGATACCACTATAGAACATAGACGTTCTGTCTAAACCGGACAGAAGCCTAAAAAACTGCTAAACACAGCAAAAACCAACGACTGCATCACATAGGACACAATCCACCCTTCTACAAACATCCGTACAACTCACAAACATCCGAAAAACTCGCACCGCATCATCATCACTGACTCTAAATCTAAGGTAACCCAACATCAAAAAATGTATGAGAGGGAAAAATTATCTTCAAAAAAATTAAACACAGTAAGTACTGCGACAAAAAGATTCGGGTGAAAACCCAGGAAAACATCCTAAAAACCATAACCGCCCCGAATTTAGGTAGAGACCCCAGAAGCCGGAGGGAACAACCGCATCACCACCAAACCCCGCTCGGGCATTCAGCCAGTCGTCGCAGCTAGATGGAAAAGGCGCGCCGATGACGGACTGAATGTGGCTCCCTCACTGAGTCGGATGGCAATACAATCGCTAGCCCCAACTCCCAGAAATCTCCACAAGGCCAAAAAAACCAACCCAAACAACAATAAAATTTAAAAAGCCCCAGACAAGTATAAACTCGTCTCGAAAAAAATCACATCAAAAAACAACATAGCTAACAAGCCATGAACAACGATCTGAAAATCAAATCGATCAAGGTTCTAAGCGAACACAAACACGGATGGGGAAAGCACTCGAAAAAAATATCCCAAAATATGGAAAGAAACGACCCCAACTGCTAGCGTTGCTTAAAAGGGAAAGCAAGATGAAAGTGCTTCCTATCGTGACCTTCCCTGCGTGCCCAACCTACCACCCTATACGTTACAAAAGGGAAGAACTAGATGACGACGTTCCCAAACAGTGACCTTCCCTGCATGCCCAACCTACCACCCTATGCAAGAAACAAAAAGCACTAAGAAAACAAGTTTTTCAAAGGGACACTGTAGGTGTTTCCACGGTCACAATATCCTATAATACCATAGTACAAATTCAAATAAGCGAAGCGCTTTTGAAAAAATCCTCAAATGAGACGGAAGTAATGGTAAGTAAAAAGGAAAGTGAAAAGCACTAGAATGCAAGATCCATAGGGAACATACCCTACAGCAACTTTAAAAACAGAAGAGAAAACAGGACATAAGGAAAAGAGAAAAGGAAAGAAGAGGAAAATGAACCAAAAAACCAGAGTTCGGAAAAACTCACGCTGCCACACCCACTCATCCAAGCTTCGACTGGCTAGGTCTACTATTCCATGCCTTGACCCGGGTTTACGGAGACATGGACACGCTTAAAGACGAGGAAACACAAGAAAGCAAACCGCCTTCAATCGCAAAGAAAAAAATCCGCACCCAAAATATGTGCGTAAAAAAGACGCAAAAAATTGCAAAAATAAAACGAGCAACAAGATGCAATTGCGCATCCAAAACTGGCTCAAATCCTCTGTCACGTCTGACAGAAGACAAACCTGCACCCCATCGGACACAGGAAGGACTGCCTCACATCGGACGCAGCCAACAAAAACCCCGCATTCAAAATCGCATCCAAAAGGAAATGCATAAACGCATTCAAAAAGAAAAGCCAGAGAAAGAACGACCCGGAAACAACCCGTCGAGACCCTGAGTAAATACAAGTACGGCAAGGCAATTACTTAAAAATTCCCAAAGATGGAGTAAACTACACCAAACCGCACAAGTAATTCACGCAGGCCTTCGACCCACCGATAAACAACCAAAGGAAAGATAAGGAAAAAACCAAACATACTACACTACCAAAGCACACACGCAACCAATCAAAGAAACCATTCAGAAACCTCACTCACCAAAGCATACCCTTTCAACAAAGTCCATCACACTACCTATAAACATACCGCTAAACCAATCATTCGTCAAGAAAGGTGAGGGAAGAAAAGTCAACAATCAACCGTAGAAAGGATAAGTAAAGAAAGGAAAAGAAAAGAAAGTCAAATATAAATACGTGCACTGCAACAAGATGTGAAAATTACAAAAGTGAATAGAAAAATGAATACAAAATTAAATATTGATAAATAAAGACATCCAGGTAAACACAGCTGATGTAACTACCAAAATCGAGCCCCATAGCGTTGGTCGCACCAGTGAAACAATAAGAAAGCCGACCTGCGATTAATTAATAAAATAACCAATGGTAGTAAAAATCGCAGATCAACCCCCCTACCATTTATACACCACGGCAGCTCTGAAAAACTGTTTCTTACTCACCGCGATGGCCGACTAGCTCAAATATCGGCGGCCTTAGATCGTAGGTTCAGATCATCAGCTATGTACCCTGGAATGTCTTCAAAAAAGGAAAGGAAAATGGAAATGGGCGCCAGAAATCAAAAGATTTCAAATAACAAGAAGAAAAATAAATTGCAAGTGACTAGCGTTTAATTAATCAACAATAAGAAGTTTTGAAATGTCAATAATCGATAATCAGGACAATTAAAATGTAAATAATGTAATGACAAAATTGTGTATCTTAACTGAAGGTTTCGACACGCATAAAATTAAGAACCCCTTTCGGGTTATTTTGAAAACTTTACAAAAAACACTCGTGGGATAAGCTTATCACAGTCATCTAATAAAACCTTCTGTTAGGCTATTGAAAATAAATAGCGTGACTGTACCTTTTACATAGGGTCGAAACACACATCAAAAATAGCAAAATTTATAAACTGTGCATAATTAAATATAAGCATTAAAATTCAAATATTAAAACAAGAGCATGTATGAAATTGAACATTACAGGTTAATAATGGCAAAACGTATGAATTTAAATTTTAAATATTGACGGGTTTAAAATACACAGATGTAAATTTCTGGTATTGAAAATAAGTCGAAGTAATATAAATCTCGGAGTAGCACCTACTAACCTCGAAACGTAAGCTGGACGTGAACGGCAATAATCATTGTTGAAGTCGCCGGGGAAGCGCCGAAAATTGCTGCAATAGCATCTTCAAACGGCAGCAAATACGCCGGACCCAGCAGGTGTCGAAAATGCGATAAGACTTGGCCTCCGAGATAAACTCGTTGTTGAAACGGATAATTAAGATTAAGATTAAGAGCTAAGAAAGATATAATTAGTATGGAGATAATAAAACAGAAAAAGCGCAATCGTACCTGATAACAATCAGCCCTTAGAAACACAAACTGCTCATTGAAATTAGTTGAGCGCACGTAATTCGACATAATTAAAATCAAACCTCGGCCGCGCCGATCACGACGGGCTTAGGTTAAAACAGCAAATGCCTCGGACGAACAATTCGAGCCCAAAGCAAGGCTTGCACTCTGATAAGAGATAGCGAGGGTCAGAAAGGGCATCGTGCAAACGAACCGAATCCAGGTACAAAATGCGTTGGTTTGGAAAATTTACGAATTTGAAATGCAAAAGGAATTATAATTTAACTAAAAATATACAGGTTAAGCCTGAAATAATTGGATAAATGGCGAAACAATTAGGCAAAGCCAAAAAATTGTTTCAATAGAACCTATAAGAAGTTTTAAAGCTCATCTTTAAAAACACTAGACATTAATGACATCATATTTTGTCTATCAGATAGATATCTATATTTTGGTAAACAAAGTAGCAATATTAGGAGACCTGCTCAAGTACTCCAAGGATCAACAAAAAAATATTTGTGGTTAAATAGCAAAAACATCCATGAACAGGAAGGCCACAGAAAAAATACTTGTGATTAAATGCGAAAAAATGGAAGCATGTGTAGCAAATGTTTTTAAAATCAGATTTGACGATGGATTTGTTCATTGCAGGCATATTAAAAAGTGTAGTGGATCTGACATTGTATTTTACAATAATATTTTGCAGTTTTTGATCCAATCATATTTTGTTAGTATAAATTATAATCGATTTCAGAGAGGCTCCCAAATTTTACCATTAGATATGTTTTAAGCAAAACGAATGCATTGTACCCATTCCTGTGCCGAGTACTGTATAAAGTTACTCACGAGTCTTTTTTGCGAGTACTCAATGAAAGTACTCATGAGTACAACGTTACGAGTACTTATTAGTTAAACACATACAAGTAACGAGTAGTACTCGCAACTCGTGGTGCAAAATTACGATTACAGCCACGAGTACTTTCACCTGACAGTGACGGGTGACAGCTAAATTTAATAGGTTTCAATTTTTATTTTGCTTTGTAAACATTTCCTTAAAATAAAAGAATGTCAAACAACATTTCAACAATATTTAAAAACTATTGAATCACCATGTTTATTTTGACTTGCGCAAGTAGAAAAATAGAGACATTTAATTAAATAAGCTAGTCGTAAAAGATTATAATTTTATAAAATCTCAACATATGTACTCTACAACACAAAATACAATCTACACTAAAAACGGCCACAGAAGGTTAGGTCTACCGTGTATGTGTAAAAAACAAAGTTATTCTAATAATAAAGATAAAACATAACAATACACAAAACAAAATGCATTAAATTTTGCATGCAAAAAGAATATTACAGATGATTTTTTAATAGTACTAGTTTTTAAAAATTTTCGTCAGATAGTGCACGCATTCTTGGAATGTTAATAATAATGGCAAAATAAAACAGTCCTTCTACAGGTGCAAATGCAGAGGTGTGTTGAACTTAATAAGCACTTTTTTAATTAGCTGATAATCATTTAACATTGCTAAACTACTTCTTGTGTCAATAATATACCTTAGATATTCTAATTCAGCTTTATTCTTGCCAAAAATTTTATCATCACCACTTACACTGTTAAGATTGTGTCAGCGAAATCAAAAACACGAACATTTTCACTTTCACCATAATCAAAATATCCTGAACGTCTATTTCATTTTCCTTTATATTCGTTGGGTCATCTTCAACAAATGTATTTAATTCAGTAATAACTAATTGTTGGATGTATGCCAAAGACGTTTCTTTATAGCAGCATATTAATGTCCGAATTCGGGGAATCACATACTCGCAAAAACACTCGTAAATACATTAAGTACTCATTGAGTACTTATTACGAGTACTTGCGATAATTATCACGAGTACGAGTAACGAGTATCAACAAAAAAAGTACTCATGAGTACTATAGTGCCGTGAATTTTCTAACAATAGTGATTACATTTAAGTTGTTATAGGGTTAAGTTGTATTTTTTTCTACGTCAATAAAACTAAAAAAACTGAATTAGAACATGTGGAGATGTAATTCCATAGGTTGCTTATAAAATAGATTTACATCCAAAGACAAAAGCATAATCTCGCCGAATAACAAAAAACTACATCTCCCCAAGTTCACCCAAAATAAAATTCTTTTTAAAGGGACACTTTCCAAACCGACATTTATTGCAAAATAAAGTCAAAGACCCTGTCCAGGTCCTTACCTGTCATAAATAAGAGACTTTCAGAAAACCCTATCTATTTTGCCAAAACTACAAAAACCACTGCGAAACAACACAAAAAGCCACTTTTTAAGCTCGCAGTAAATTTGTCAGGAATTATTATGCTCGTTTTATGCACAATAAATCATGCTAGGGCTCCGCGCGCAGTCAGCAAGGGTCGCTTAGGGGGAGGTCTCGCTTATTTACTGATAACTTCACGTCATGCTGATGAATGGAAACTTAATGCTAATTTAAGCTAAGTTAAGCTAATTTAATAAATGTACCATATTTTAGTCTTTGTGTGCAGAAGATAAATATGTCGTGCGTACATAAGCTGCAGGACTTCATTCAGAAGTATTCAAAAACAAGGCCTTCTCGCCCTAAAATAAATTATAGGAGAAAATCAGCGATCCCTTAAGTTGACGGCGCGGCGGTTTCTGAGATGAGCTGCAGGTAGTAAAAACACCAGAGAAAATTGCTACGCAAAATTAACAGAAAAGAAACCCGAGACACTCACATAAAACTTCAAGAAAAAATGTAAGTTAAGAACCATTAGAAACTGCCTTTTGAAAATTAACTTGTTTTACAGAGAGCGCCGATAAAAAATGTGAAATTAGTATGATAGTTATACTAAGATCTGAAACAAATTACCACGTCCTATACGTACTATCTAGGAATTATCAAACTTACGCTTGGAAGTGCTTTCTGCAAAAGTAGTTAAATTTTTTCAACTTAATTAAAATAAATATCCATCTCAGAATACCTACAATAGAATGTATTCGACAACCGCCAATGAAATATCACTTTAGTAAATATGAGGCAGTCTCAGACATGACACTTAGTTCTAAGTACATGCGAGATAAAATGTTTATTTAATTTTTGGTTGTAGAACTATATCTAAACACTTGTATACCATCTTGGTAGTAAAGGCCAATATAATACAACAAAAAGTTGAGTTGAAAGCAATTAAGAAGTTAAAAAATAGCAAAGTGTCCGTTTGTGGTGTAATAAGAATGAATTGATAAAACTGCATGATTCTATATTTCTGAACAGAAAAGTAACTATTTGAATGGAAAACTGAACGTCATTTCAAAGACGTAGATAAAGTAACAGAAGAAATGAGATGCGCTCATGAAAAGTTGGTCCACTGAATCAGTGGTCGCCCGTGGAGAATTTTGATGGAAGAGCCAACCACCGAATATAAAATGCATTTCTACCCCCTCATAGACAAAGACAAATTCCAATATTTCGAGATCTAAATATGCCACATCTTGACTGGATTTTTCTTCAGATCTTACAATTTTAAGTCCAAAACATCACAGAGAAAGTTTAATGGCATTCACATTTTTGGCATTATATAGTCAAGTAAATTCACTGATAAATATCTGAATTAAAAGACTTTATAAACCTTAATTGCAGACAGTTTGTATAAGCGTTTCTAAGCCTGATACGGAGCTATGGAAATAACCGATACATGACATGCATTTGGCGAAGTGGGGAAACGATGCCGGCTACCAGCCGTCAACCAAATTTTAAGACCTTTTTTACATTTAATTCAATATTACGTCTAAAATTTGAGTAAAATTATGATTTATACTCAAACGCCTTCTAAACATATCTGGTCAACGTTCTTAAAGAATAAGCATTTTCGATCTACACTTTAGTTTTATAGAAAATGCTGTGTAAAGACAGAAATGATTAATTTTCACTTAGATTTTTGCGATGTTCAAACCGAGATAATTAGATTTTAAGATGTATTTTACCGTAAGAGATAATACATAGGGTCAGTTTCCAAAAAAATTAAAATGTTTTTAAAAATTAGTGCACTTTTGACCATTCTACCTTTTAACTAATTCGAGATTATGAATCACTACCATATAATCTTTGATTTTGTGTAAATTTCATTTTGTAATCCCGAGTTTCTCCAAAAAATTAAAATATTTTGAAAGGAGCACTCAGCTATTACATATGCAAACATTATGCGCAAAGTTTCTTTATCAGACACATACATGTGAAAGTTGTAAGCAAGCATCAGTAACCAGACACTTGACACACGCTATACAGCTGCGACTGCTAAAACATCCTTATCTTCTGACTTACCTCTTGCAGCTGGTCCCAGCTACAGTCTGTAAATTGTCGAAAAGCTGAAAAGCCGCTTCGTTTTTTAAGGTGTTTACTCTATACCTCTAGAGTATAAAACGGAGCCATGTGCCAAATATTACCTTTACCTAACTAACGGATATTAAGTTAAAGCAAAAACCGTTCATCCTGTATATATTTGACTGAAGGTATATTCGGTTTCGATTCAGGTATACATATACTTCGCATGTAAAATATCATCTTCCTCCAATAAATGGTTTTTGAGCTATACCCCTAACAGACGGACAGACAGACGAACAAACAAACATACAAACAGACCGACGGAATGGAGAAAACGTGCTTTTCATCATCTAGGGACCCTTAAACGTGGAGATCTGAAGAAATCCCGGAAGCAGTCCAATGCTTTCTTCGTCTTTTAGACGAGGAAAGTGATTTTTGAATGAATGGCTTCTTGAATCCTTATAGCGAGCTTCCACTGCTGACTAAGTCCCATTTTATTTAATTTGATGATAGACAAAATTATTGCATACGTCAAGAATTTATGAGGCTACAGAATGGATAATAAAAACCTTTGCATTGCATCTTAACGATGCAGCTTCTCTGCAAATTCGGAAGACGACTTGTAACGCCTTTTGCATAAGTTTGTTACCACTGCTTAAATTACTATATTGTAGCCTCACAGGAAAAGGCTAAAAATATCATTATCTCAGAGGATCCGATGAGCGGTAAATTAGAAATCGAAAACACATGATACAGCAAGTTACCTTTAAATATTTACAGAGACAGATTTGAAATAATAATATCGAATAATAAATAGCGTAGAAGGCACAATGAAAATATATGATCGGATCCATTTTAACCTATGGAGTCAAAACTTCTGCTCCTCCCTAAAAGATGAAGCAGTACTGTACTACGTAGATGAATACTCTGCGAGTACGTACAGGTAGAGTAGCAAACCAAACCGTAAAAGATCGCAATACAACAGACATCAATAAATCTACGAAAAAGAGACGAAAGAGAGAATGTTCATGTGTCATGTCAGTGGAACACACAATCACAGCTTTATCAAATCAGCTAAGGCTGGAAAACTATGGAAAAGAGTAAACCAGGCAGATGGACCCAGAGCTGAATATAATGATCAGTGGGGCTCACCGAACAGTAGTGTACAAATAGAAAAATAGTAACGATATGTATTTTATATATCTAATAAGGTAATAATCCTTTATCTAATAGACTTGTCCGTCCGTCCGGAACGCTGTTTCAGCAGCCAAACCGTAAGAGATAGAGAAAAAAGTTTTTAAAGTTATATGTTTGGAATGGTCATGTCAGGTCAGGAACCAAATTTCAGTCACGTGACACTTTCGGTTTTCGAGAAATTACAAAAAAGACCGTTTTTCAAATAGAACGCGTATTAAATAAAAATGTTTCAGCAGCCAAACGGAGCTGCGACCCTCTGCGCCTTAAAACGTCGATCGGTTAGGCAACCACTTTGACACCTTCCAGGTCTGGTACAGTTTTTATTTAATACGCGTTCTATTTGAAAAACGGTCTTTTTTGTTTTTTTTAAATGAGACATTTGTCTCACTGGATTGCTTGTATACATATAATAAGTACAAAATACAATTTAGCATACCCTACATATGCTACTAATATCTATTCAGAATGTTTCATTCTCCCAGTAAGCTGTTTATTTTATTAGGTTGTATCCATGAATTATGAAAATGTAAACTGTGACATGAAACAACTTTGACATGTTTTGTTGACGTTATTACAATTATAGAAAACTACAGTCAACCATTTAACTGACAACAATGCAAGCCTATGTGGTGTATATGAATATTATTAACAATATTATCCAATCAAAGAAATTCAATATCCTTCCAAACCAATATTTTACGATTAAAAAAATTGAGAATGTTTCTCGTTGTTTATAACTGAAGAAGTTCTTAAATTGTAATTAGTTTGAAGTTCCATGGGAAGTACAGATACAACATTTATGAAAATGCCCTTGTAATTATTTTAATATGTTTCCGAAGAAGCTAATGTCTTTTAGCGAAACGTTAACGTTTTTGAATATATTTGTTTTAACATTGTGCTCGGCTTCAAAATCAAATATAGCAAGCTTTTAATTTTTAGTAAAGAAATGATATATCTAACGTAGTTGATGTCTAAGACTTTCAGCCCCCCAACCCTGCCTTATAGTTTAAAGTTCTGATCTAGGCAACCTTCGGCCACCCGATATATCACTAGAATGAAAAAAATCCTCTTTGTCATGATCCCATGGCCAACTATAAGTTCCATTTGAAAAAATACTGCTTTATGCTATACTTAACTCGTTTTCGAAATTTGTTTTGAAAAACTAACTACGCGACTGCATTCTCATCAAAAAAGTGAAAACATCGAAAATTGCCGACCCTCTACATAGTTTTACAATTATTTGCACATTTTCAACATAGAAGTAATTATCATACAGTAATAGAAGCAAGAGGAACAAATGGCGAAAGATGCCATCAACAATAAAACGTTTTTATAGCTTGATGTTAATCTACAACGAACTATTATGCCGCCGTCCCCTTTCATTCATATCTAAGGCTTATTAAGCCAAGCATTCTCACAACATCATCGACTTCCTTTCATTCCCCTTGACGGCCTATCGTCATAACAATTTCACGGTATCTACAATCTTGATAAATTATGATACGTCATGTAGGCACGTAATAACACATAATACTAAGTTAAAACCGAGTGTAAACAAGAAGCTGGCGCAGATAAGAATCAGATTGTATCGTATGACTGCTGCGTTTATAACAAGGATTATGTTAATGGGGTTGCTAAAGGATTCAGCGCGGTGCAAGGAGGTCTAAAGCTTCATATTCCACCAACGGGTTCCAGACATTACTACATCCATTTAGCTTTATGCGTTCTGAATATTTCTGATTTGGTCACTAGTCAAGTGCAATATTGATTAATACTTACCAGCAGATAAATAATTCGGTGAGAAGTAGCAGCGTCGGTCGCCCAGAACACTACCATGAGATTTACGTTCTCATATCTTTCCGATACTGAACATTAAGTTTGAAACAATGTATAAACACTAATTGCATAAGTAACTGAATTAAAATTCTACTACTTCATTTCGAAGAAACCTAGTAATATTGCCATAAGGAAATAAGTATAAAGTTGTTTTCGATTTGTATCAAATAGTGGATTTTTTTTGTTTTTATGAAAGAATTCAGCATTCCATCTAACTTCTGCCGTGCTTAATGTTTTGACGGGGCTGGGGGCTGCAAATATGTCTGGTACAGTAACTGGTGTTGGAAGTATTTTCCCAACATTACAATCTTGAGCTAATTACGTGCATTACCTACCAGACAATCTCAATTTAGTACAGTGTTTAATTTCCAGTAGAATGCGAAAATATTCCCTTGATAGGGAAATGATTACATCTGTCAAAAAAGTTTTCCTAAGCAACTCTAAATATTTTCCCAAATTTAAAATGAACATGGAAGAAACAGATCAATATAAAAATCTTCATCCTTCTACCCATGAATTCTATCCTTTTCAATTATTTAACTCTTACAAAGTTTAAAAGAGAAGTGGAGAAGTCGGAAATAAATTGATTAGGCTTCAGTGTCTTCCTCAATCAAAATGAAACGTTTGACTGTTCCTATCATCTCAGAGTACGCATAAACATGTTTGGAAACTTGGATGCTACTAATGCAACTATTTAAAAAAACCTTCTTATGTCAAACAGGGTTTGTTATCTTCTTTAAAAAAAGTAACGGAAGCATTCAGACGACGAGACAAGTTTTGCAATTTTGGAAAAATATTAAAAATACTTCTTCCCAACCGAAATTTCATTGTCGGTGGCGTGTTTTGCATTTTGTTTTACATACTTGTAGGCAATAAAGAAAGGTAAACGGTTAGCAAAACCAATTAAAAAATAGTGTATTTGAATACACCTGCATGTTGTTCATTAATTAATTATTAGTGTCATTTAAAATTATGTATCTACAGCTACAAGTTGAAGACCGTGGTTCCATATTTACACGAAAAATAATATTCGTTGTTTTGCAATTTGTGGCCGTCAGATCAGCAACTGATTTTCGTTCAGCTACATTATTTTTAAGCAATATACTTTGTGAGTGACTTTTTTGCGCAAATTTGCTCATAGATTAAAGTATATTTTTTACTTGTATTGTAATCGCGAAAAAATCACCTTCCGAGATTTCTTCAGATCTGTCCTTGGATGACGAACAACAGGTTTACTCAATTCCATCTGTCTATCTGTCTGTCTGTCTGTTGGCAGTATAGCTCGACAACTATTGGTTGGAGGAAGATGACATTTAGCATGCGGATTATATGTCTACCTGGCATGAAATTGTAAAATTTCGGTCAAATATATACAAGGTGAGCAGCTTTAAAAATAAAACTTTGTCTATTTTTGCTTTAACTGATGAAAAGATAACAGTATTAATTTTTACATAGCCTACGCTTTACACTTGACAAAAACGGGACCCAACAGATGCAGGGTAATAGTTGTAAAAAACAAAGATAAGCAATAATTAGCTGTTCAATATAATGCACTCACTGCACGCCGATATTAGGCATAGTTTCGTGTTAAGAGTGCGATCGACGGGTGCGATACGCGTGGCAAGGTCGAATTCCGTCTGAAATACTTGTTTTATTTGCAAATTGCTTTAATTTGAATTTTCAATGTCTCCTTTTATTGCTTCAGTATTATAAGGAACCTTAAAATATTTTTACCATAGTTGCCTTTGACTTTTCAAGATATTTAGTATCACAACTTCCACTTGTTTTATTTACAAAAGATAAAAGTAATACTTTGCACATAGCTCAGGCTGTATCATTGGCGAAAATGAGACCTAACAGATACAGGGTAAACATCACAAATGGTACAAAATAATATGGTACCTTTATAACGCAGCATAAACTAGTCCTATTCGAGTACGCCCGTAGCTCAGTTATTTCAACGGCGGGCTAGAAACTCGCCTCGAAATATTCCCCTGGGACCACGGACTTCGAATCCCAGTGGACTACATTTTTATTTGCACATTAACCTAATTCGCACACGGGACGTTCCGTCTAAACCCTTTTACACATTTTTAATCTTTCTAAATGCTATGACAATTTTTTATGCTATAAGATATTCCTGTCCAAACCTACTCAGGTTTTTCTGACTAGCCATATGTAAGTGTATTATCTTTTCTGTTATTCGTACTTACGCAACATACCATGGGTGCTTTTAGCTCTCTTATTTGGGCTATTATTGTATTAATTAATGATTTTTTACTTGGCGTGTATTCTAAATTAATTTCATTTTTCACAGATCATTAAAATATTTAGAGGTAGGTGGTGCAATTCGCATCTTGTTGCATAGAACATTTCCAATATTCTTTCTTTTCTTTGTAAGATCCCCTTCTTCATTTTAATATGGAGCTGCATAACCTGCGTTTGTTTACTTTTATGCAATTGTTATGTTCAAATTTTACGACGCACCTATCTTTGTACAGCGACATATCAGAGTTAAACATTAGCTTAGGGTTACTTTGCGTTCACCCCGAAAAGAATATACAACCCAGTGTACGCGCATGCTTTTTGAGTCAGAGAAGCTCTCTGCTTACACTTTGCCAAGTACTATGTGTATATCCCATTTTTACGGAAGCGCTGAAGGGCCAGAGTAGCGAGTTGTTTTTAAGACGATTAGTAGTCGCAATGCAACTCGACTAACAGACGCGCAATCGTTAGTCGTGTTGTATCGCGACTAACAGACGCGCAATTGTTAGTCGTGTTGTATCGCGACTAACAGACGAGCAACTGACAGATGACAGATGCCAGGTGACAGAACCATATATGCAATATAGTAAGTATTACATATATGGTTCTGTCACCTGGCATCTGTCATCTGTCAGTTGCGCGTCTGTTAGTCGCGATACAACACGACTAACAATTGCGCATCTGTTAGTCGCGATACAACACGACTAACGATTGCGCGTCTGTTAGTCGCGATACAACACGACTAACGATTGCGCGTCTGTTAGTCGCGATACAACACGACTAACGATTGCGCGTCTGTTAGTCGCGTTGCATTGCGACTACTAATCGTCTTAAAAACAACTCGCTACTCTGGCCCTTCAGCGCTTCCGTACATTTTGTACCATGTGAGTTTGCAAGGCACCCTGTTATAATAGAGCAGCAATCTTTGCAGCGCAGGTGTATATTCAGTTTCGAGTTGTAGGTACATCGATTTAAACTGATTTATCTGATGCTCACAATTTTTTGAAATACAGTAATACGAAGTTGTATATATGGATGATTTCTAAAGACAATAAAGATGTTTTTGTGAGTGTAAGCTTACCCTTTTTTGGTTTTATTCATTTTTTTCTAACTACTCTATAATTTTAACAACAAGAGATTGAAATTATAAGTATTATATTTTACCCGTTAATATTTCGGCAATAAACTTATATAATAACATGTTTCAAAATGTACAATACTTATTTTCGTCGACCTACAAACAGTGGTGGCTCGCTATAAAGAACCAAAGAGCCATGGCTCTACAATAACAAACAACTCATTCAAGATTTTTGTTATTCTGAAAGAAACATTTGTACTTATTTTTCATCATTCTTCTCATTTTAAAGCTTGAATATAGCATGAGTTATGATTATTTCGAGAATATGAACTGTAGGAATAGTGCTGCTTGCTTTCACGGACGCATTGTTGCCAGATCAAAGCAGCTCCTCGACTTTTTGATAGCTTGATATGAACCGTTAAACAGATCGAATAAAAGCAAAGGAAACGTACGCCGCCCGAAAGGCGCCCGAAGAACAAAGAATATTACATCTGTTTAACAAACCGCCGCGATCCTACGCGGAAGTATCTTTCAAAACCCTAAAATCATAAAAATAAGTGTCCTTACAACGAATTTCTAAAGTGCAGCAAGATTGCAACCATAAACTTTATTGGAGCCGGCCGGCCAAGAAAGGTGACAGCCAGCGAAATACGCCTCACGAATGTTTGCAGATTAAATTAAGAATTTTTCACTAAAACGCCCTTAAAACAGAGTGCGCTCTGTTTTAATCACACATAAAGGATACCAGAAGATAGGAAAAATTAACCGCTACCTATTAAAACAAACCACAGAGCGCTAGCACATATACAGGTGGAGAAAAAGCAATTTTTCCATCAGGCAGCCAAACACGCGCCCGGGAGAGCGGCCGAGAGTTCAGCGGCCCGAGGAAAGGCATATTGTAACGAAGAAATCAGGGGCCACGACCGAGTACAGCGGGCAAAGATGCAGATTACAAATTAAATTTTAATTAACGGAAGGAAGCGTCCCAGAAAAGCGAAATTGGTCTCAAAAATCTTATAAAAATAGCGCGCAACCGATCAAAGCATAATAAACTTTTTAACACACGCCATAAGAATAATACTTAATTAAGCTTTACGCGGAACATTGCATTAAAAATTCCAAGTTGAGCTAATTTTTACTCAAAACATAGCAAATTGGGTGTCGTTAGAATCGGCATTTCATCAACTATTGATTGCGACTCAAACCAAGTCGATAATTGATCACGCCGCTCAATTAAATGCTATAATTTCAAAATATATCGAAATCGGGCAAAACATCCCTTCTACTTCGACCAATGAGCGTCGAGATCGCGTTGGACAAAGGACTGGCTCCTTTAAATAGTCAGACGCTGGCAGTAAGAAATCACTCAGCCAAGGAGAGTCCACCAGCCGCCACTCCAGCTTCCAGGACTACCAGCAGCCACTTCAGCTCCAGGACCAACAGCCGTTTCACTGGACTTAGCTGTCTGCCGCCTTCGTGGGACTTGGAGTTCGAGCCACTTTAGCTTCCAGGACCAGCTAGCAGCTCCCGCCTCTCCAGAGCCTATCATCTTCGTGGACTTAGAGCCGATCCATTTCACTGGACTTAGCTGTCTGCCGCATCTTCGTGGACTTAGAGCCGATCCATTTCACTGGACTTAGCTGTCTGCCGCATCTTCGTGGACTTAGAGCCGATCCATTTCACTGGACTTAGCTGTCTGCCGCATCTTCGTGGGACTTGGAGTTCGAGCCACTTTAGCTTCCAGGACCAGCTAGCAGCTCCCGCCTCTCCAGAGCCTATCACCCTCGTGGACTTAGAGCCACCACTTCATTGGACTCTGCTGTCTGCCGTCTTCGTGGGACTTGGGATTCGAGCCACTTCAGCTTCCAGGACCAGCTAGCAGCTCCAGCCTCTCCAGAGCCTATCACCCTCGTGGACTTAGAGCCGATCCATTTCACTGGACTTAGCTGTCTGCCGCATCTTCGTGGACTTAGAGCCGATCCATTTCACTGGACTTAGCTGTCTGCCGCATCTTCGTGGACTTAGAGCCGATCCATTTCACTGGACTTAGCTGTCTGCCGTCTTCGTGGGACTTGGGATTCGAGCCACTTCAGCTTCCAGGACCAGCTAGCAGCTCCAGCCTCTCCAGAGCCTATCACCCTCGTGGACTTAGAGCCAATCCTACGCATTGGACTCTGCTGCCTGCCGTCTTTGGGAAAGCCACTTTCGCCAGCCGCCGCCTCCGCCAAAGGAGATCCGCACTGCCGCCGACGTTGCCGCCGCCGCTGCTCACAGTCCGCCGCCCCGTCGCCAGTCGCCACCGCCGCCGCTGCCACCGCAGAAGGAAGCCGCCAGCCGCCGCCTCCGCCCGGGAGATCCGCACTGCCGCCGACGTTGCCGCCGCCGCTGCTCACAGCCCGCCGCCCCGTCGCCAGTCGCCACCGCCGCCGCTGCAACCGCAGAAGGAAGCCGCCAGCCGCCGCCTCCGCCCAGGAGATCAGCACTGCCGCCGACGTTGCCGCCGCCGCTGCTCACAGCCCGCCGCCCCGTCGCCAGTCGCCACCGCCGCCGCTGCAGCCGCCGAAGGAAGCCGCCAGCCGCCGCCTCCGCCAAGGAGATCCGCCCTGCCGCCGACGTTGCAGCCGCCGCTGCTCTCAGCTCGCCGCCCCGTCGCCAGTCGCCACCGCCGCCGCTGCAACCACTGGAGGAAGCCGCCGGCCCCGCCTCCGAAGGACCACACCCGCTTCCAATCGCGGATGCCAATCCGCCATTATCTGTTCTTTTTCTGTATATAAATGTTACCTAGTTATAAGCTTATTTGTATGTGTAAATATAATAAACTTTGTTCCAATCAAATCCAGTGTCTAGCTGAGGGTAACGCCCAACCACCCCTTCTTACGCCGACGCCATTGCAGTAACCCTACCGCTGAGCATAGACGTAGGCTTGTTAATTGTCGCCCGGAACGTGGGGCAAACCTGTGGTGGACACCAGAGGGAAGTCACGCCCACTACAATGGTGAAGTCAAGAAGGAAGGGAAACATGGAGACAACTCCGCCAAGGATCAACGAAGAACCTCAGCGGACACCGCGACAAGGAGGAAGTCTGAACAGTTCGGAAATAATAGAAGACAGCGCACCCTCATTTCCGTGTGGACAAAGGACACCGCCTCCAAGTCCCAGCCCAGTGCGACAGGAAGTCAACGAAGACAACCAACAGCAAATGGCACACCACCTTGCGAACCTAGCAGCTACAGCAGCAGGAACCAATCAACCAGCACCACTTCTGGGAGTGGTAGAAAACACCCAGTGGCGCCCAGAACAAGCTCCAGCAGCACCAACGATCACATTAACGGACGAACAATTCCAGGCACTTTTGGGACGAATGGCTGTGCCCAAAAAAGTCGATCTCCCACCAACATTTAAGGGCGAGGAGTTAGACCACCCCCAAGAGTTCATCGCAGAGTGCGCCCGCTACCATGCGCAAAGCGGATGTACTACAACAGAACTAATGAAAGTAGCCACAAACTGTCTCCAGGGGAAGGCTAGCCAATGGTGGAAACCATACGCTTCACTCCCGCTCTCCTGGAATGAATTTGAAGAAAGGCTGTTAAAGAAATTCGATAGCGCAGATGTACGAGCCTCCTTGAAAACACAGCTCTACGGGCAAAAACAGGGACTGAAAGAAAATGGCGAACTCTTTCTTCTTCGGAAGATACAACTGATACGCCGATTGGACAACGAACAGTCAGTGGGAGCCAGCATTCCCGTAATGATAGAACTGTTAAAACCGGCCCTTCGGCCTTACCTACGTGTCGCAGTGCCGGAAACAATTGAGGAACTATTGGACAAGGTGGCTGCAATTGAGAAAGACATGGACGACCGCGCACCAACGCCAAACCGCGAGACACGCCCACGAGAGCCAGCCGAGCCAAATCTACCCCGCTGCTATTTTTGCCCAGGACGCCACTTCAATAAGGATTGCCCACGACGCCACCGGCCAGCACCACAGGCAACAGGAGAAGCTCCCGTGAACGCCCCCGAAGCAAGACAACTACCACCGCCGGAAAACTGGCGGAGGCCCGGGCACATCGAGGCCGAAGCACCGCCCAGGGCCCAACCCAATGCTCCACGATAAGTACGGCCAACTGCCACAACCTCCCGTATATCATGGTGAACCTCGGATCACCACAGCGGGAGATGCGTGCCCTGATAGATTCAGCAGCCACGCATAATTTCATTAGCGCCAAGCTAGTGCAGCATCCTGAGACGGGTAGCTACGCACAAAGAACGGCCAAAATGGCCAAAGAACAGGCAACCCTGACCCTACGAGGAGAAACAAGCTTGGAAATGCAGATCGGTAGAAATAACTACGTCATACAGTGCATCATAGCAGAGGAATTAAGGGAGGACATCATTCTCGGACTACCGTGGCTTACGGAACACGAGGCTACCTTTGATTTCGCACGGCGTTGCATACACCACGGCATGAGGACCCGAGAAACCACTCATTGCCTGGTCGAGCAACACGACCCGCGTCCAGCGAATGACCCGATGGAACTTCCCCAGTTGAAGCATGACTTCCCTCGCGAGCAGGAACACAACCTCTATCAGCTACTAGAAGACTTCCCCGAAATTTGGAGGGCCTCGGCGCCACCTACGCGCACCCTGCAGCACGAGATTCATGTGAAAACCGATGCCCCTATACGCAGCCCAAATTACCGATATTCCGAAACAAAAAAGAAGATCATCGCCGAGCAAGTAGAAGAGATGCTGGCACGCGGTTTCATCGAGCCTAGCCAGTCACCACATAACTCGCCAATCGTCATCGTGGAGAAAAAGGATTCTACACCCCGGTTCTGCTTGGACTTTCGTAGGCTAAACGAAGCCACCATCAATGAGCCGGCGGTACTACCCTTGATCCACGAAACCATCAAAGATCTAGGTTCAGCGAGCATCTTCTCCTCACTTGACTTAAAGTCGGGGTACTGGCAGATAAGTTTACACCCCCAAGCCAAACCCTACACCGCGTTCACGACTCCGGATGGCGCAGCCTATCAGTTTCGAGTCATGCCATTCGGGCTCAAGACGGCACCAATGACCTTTCAGAGGCTGATGGCCCGGGAAGTACTGGTAGGGTACCTCCACAAATTCTGCCTCGTGTATTTAGATGACATCATCATTTACTCGGAATCATGGGAGCAGCACCTTCAACACCTCCGAAAGGTATTCGAACGACTACAGGAACATGGGCTCATATGCTCGCCAGAAAAATGCCACTTCGGGAAATCCACACTGCACTACCTAGGGCATATCGTTGGCCCAGAGGGAAACGAACCTCAACCAGGTCACGTGCAGCAGGTCATCAACGCCCCGCCCCCTACTAACCGAAAGGGGTTACGACAGTTCCTAGGCATATGCAATTGGCTACGCGAGTACATTCCCCGATTCGCCGACGTTGCGGCCCCTCTCACCGACCTACTAAGCACTAAAAAGCGCTGGACTTGGACCTCAGACGTTCAGCAAGCATTTCACCAAGTGAAACAATTGTTTCAGACACCGCTGAAGTTAGCCCGACCCGATGCTTCTCGCCCCTTCATTTTACAAACAGACGCCAGCAAATTTGGCATCGCCGCCGTGCTCTACCAGGAACGTCCCGATGGAGGTCGAGACGTCATCTCCTACGCCAGCACCCGGTTCCTGCCAGCCGAACAACGTTATCACTCCAACGAACAAGAGTGCCTAGCCGCCATATGGGCGATAAAAAAATATCGGCCCTACTTAGAAGGCAGGCAGTTCACCCTCCGGACCGATAACCGCGCCCTCACCTGGCTCAACACCTTGAAGGACCAGCGAGCTAAACTCACGCGTTGGGCTCTCCTGCTACAGGAGTTCCACTTCACAATCGAGCATTGCCCCGGAAAGCACAACGAGTTGCCGGACGCGCTATCTCGACAGCCGACTGGACAGCCGGCCGAAGCAGTGTGGGATGACCCGACAGTACTGCTACCTCCCATTCACAACAAGCGCTTCGCCCAAAAACGTGTAACGGCCAGCCAACCCGCTAAGAAAGGATTTCCCAGGTTCCAGGAACCCGCTACAGGAAATCAGGCGGCCAGCAGCCAAACACCACACGGTGAGGACTCACCGAGGTATCAACGGGCAAGCAGCCGTGCTACCGTCACGGAGCCACCAGGCAAGCCATCCCTAAGCCTGCTGGACGCAGTCGAAGAAACGTTATGGGAGACCATTGCACAGGACCAAAGGCAGGATAATTACTGTCAAGATTTAGTCAACTCATGGCACCAAAGCTACTTCGTCGAGGACCCAACCCCGGATCTCGTAGCCGTCCAGGAGAATTATCGAATAGAGGATGGGTTGCTTTACCACCAGACGGATCAAGGCCCAAGACTGTTTGTCCCGGAGAGAAGCCGACCCAGGGTCATTTACCAATACCATGATCAAGACTTAGCTGGACATCCCGGCATCGCCGAAACAACACGAGCCATCCGCTCACATTTTCATTGGACGCGTTTACGAGAAGATGTCCGGAACTACGTCTGCCAATGCCTGCTCTGCTTGAGATGCAAGAAGGGCCGCCACCAAGCCAAAGCCACCCTGAGGCCTCACCAACCCAACCGAGCGTGGGACACGATTGCGCTCGACCTCATGGGGCCCTACCCCTCGTCAGCCACCGGGAAGAAGTTCATCCTGGTAATAACCGACCTCTTCACCCGGTGGACTGAAGCCTTCGCTTTAGCCAAAGCCACCGCCCCCATCATCATCCGCACCTTGCGAAATGAAGTCTTTCCCCGCTTTGGGTACCCGAGCGCCATGCTGACCGATAACGGGCGTCAGTTCATCAGTGAACAATGGATGAGAGCCTACCAGGAGTGGGATATCCAGCCATGGACGACCGCCATCTATCACCCCCGAGCCAACCCAACGGAGCGAAGGAATCAAGAAATAAAAAAGGGGCTCCGCCTGCACCTACAAGGAGGAAACCATCGCGAGTGGGACAAGCATCTTCCCGCGACCCTATTTAACTTACGGAATCGCCATAACACCGCCCTAGGGTGTTCCCCAGCATACGCCATGTTCGGAAAGGAATTAGACCGCCCCGGGGAATGGAGGTTCCGACACCCCACGCTGCTGCCCGAAACGCCCCACGAACCACGGACCCACAACCGCGGAGCACGGGACACAGGCATCCGAAACCGAGCCATCGACCAGCGCCAAGAAGCACCGGACGCCGACAACCCCACGTTTCAACCCCAGCAGTGGGTCATGGTGAAAAATCACCCTCTCTCAGACGCCATCGCCGGGATCCATGCAGGGTTCCAACCAAAATGGAGTGGACCCCACCAAATCTTGGACCAACTTGGCCCAAGCATCTATAGGGTCCAAAGAGGACAACAGGCCCTCAAAATTCACGCAGACCAACTCCGCCCCTTCTCTCCCTAATCTTTTTTGCCCGGATC
>CALNHX010008158.1:0-44774 GCA_940337035.1 Agriotes lineatus
GTTTCATTCAATAGAATTTTATACACGCTAATATATGGAGCAACTGATGAAGCGTAGTTAATTTTATTTGCAGCTTAGTACGCAACACTTCAAAGGCATTTTTGCAATTTATGTGAACTATCTAGTCAAAATAGTTTATTAACGTGAAATATATTTGAAATTTTTTAAAACTTAGTGTGTCATGGAAACGCCTACCTGAAAATTTGGCATCAGAGCCTGTCGTGGCCTGGAACAATATAAACCGCCTTGGTTAAAGTCATCTATATCTATCCAACACCTTCTAGTTATAAGGCTATTATTAGATCGATTTTAGATCTCTAAAGTAGCCCCTAACCCACTAGTAAGGTAAAAGCCATAACCCACTAGTGAGATAAAAAACCAAGTCACTCACTACCGTATTGTTGGTAACACTGTCAAGCTATATCAAATTCGAGATTTGCAGGTTAAATTTTGCCTTAATTTGTGTCAAATAACAAATAAAACCTATTCTACTAACCTTGAATTGGACATAGACTGACAATACACTTCAGTACTGGCAATCGTATAACACGAATCACAGGCGACTCGAATTATAAATTTATTTGATCTCTCGGTACTTCCCAAGTTGTCACTATGACTTTTCGCGACTGTCAATACAAAATTTATGTTTTTTAGGTATTAATTGAGTTGTGGGCACTTTTCTCTCCTTGACTATTTGTAATATACAGTAGCGGCCATTTTTTACCTAATTCGCAATTTACTATTTCATTATTCAATTCTGAGTAATGACTTTTGATGACATTTACTAATTAGAATTGTCAGTGTCAGCAATTGTTTTCGCATTTTGGCCGAGACTGTAACACACACCTTAAATAACTATTTCTCAACGAAAATAATAAAAATGCATGGCTTCTGGATTTAGAACTTGTTCTAGTTTCTTATGGTAGCAATAGTACGTTAACCGGAACCACATTGGTATACCCAATATTCATGTAAAGGACATATTGATTAGAGTTACTAACAGTTGTAAGTTTAAAGACCAGTAATGTGACTTAAACCATAAAATTTAAGTAATGTTAACAAGCATAGAGAAAGCCGATATTACGTATTTTAGTGTGTGGAGTATTCCATAGAGGTGCATATGCAGAGTTATCCACTGCACAAGACACGATTTTATTAAATGAGTACGAAAGTTTCAATGGCAACAATTCTGATCAGTATGTTTTTAGGTAAATATTGAGTATCTATGTTGCAATGATAAGGGTACATTGGGTTCCAGTCTCAAAAAGTAAGGAGTATATTGATTCCTCGATTTATATGAATTAACAAACAGTTACCTAACAGCTACGTATTGGATAACTTACTTTAGAATTTTAATATTTAGCGGTAACAAGGGCCATGTAATTGCTGTGACATTGACAAAACCGATCTACAAACGATTAATCATTTTAAAAATTCTAACTTCAACTTTAATAAAAAGATATCGTGGCTAACTTCTATTCAAAACAACTGATATACATGCGTAATTAAGTATACAGAGTTTCATTATTTAAATTATATTAAAGGTAATTGTTTAATGTTGTTAACATTTAGTTACTTAGCTAAACGCCTAATTAAAATATTTAAAAGGTATTGACACCCCCCAAAATTAAATTATTCGGTGGCATTAATTCAAAAATATTCGACTTTGGATATTATACTAAATCATAACAGCTTAAATAACATTTAGTGCAGTTATCTTTTATGACAGGAGGTGAATAAGAAATCTAATTTTAGCTCCAGAATCTACTATTCTTAAAGGAACTTGAAACTTGTCATTATCACTAAAAGGCAATTAAAAACTATCTGTTTCATATAATCTGATTTTAATGGTGGACCATAGGTTGTTCCTCCAGCTATGAGCTAGATTTTAGTATAAAAAGCCGCAGTGCTACCAAATAGTCATTCGTTTCTCACTGTCGTTTGTCATCAGCACAAACCAGCAATCAACATGTTCTCTTTGGTAGGTACTGAATGTTACAATTAATTATAATTGAAATGTTTTTCAGGCTAATTTGTACCTCTATTTGTATAATTACAGGTAGTATTTGCAGTGCTTATTGCCACATCCCTGGCAAAGCCCACGGATAGTGTGGTGTCGGTCAGCCAAGATTCTCTTGGTAATTATGACATTAACTACAAAATTGAAGATATTTCCAGGAAACACGTTGCTGTAATTGAGCCGCATCTCAGATCCGAACACATTCTTCGTTCTGCAGAATTAGCTACCCCGACTTTGATTGCTCAACCAAAAGTCGAACTTCCATCGTATAGGGTTTTGGATGTCCCCGCCGTTCAGACTGTTCCTCAAATCTCTACTCTGAGATCCAGCCAGTTTACAAGTCTTCAGCAAGAAGTGCCAGTTGTAGCAGAACGCAAAATTGAACTCCCAACCTACAAAGTTGTGGACATTCCTGAGGTTCGAGCAGTTGCCCAGCCTAAGATTGAAGTTCCAGCGTACAGAGTCGTTCAGGTTCCTGAAGTTCCTGCAGTCAGATCTAGCCACCTCGCTCTGGAGCGGGAGATTCCAGTTGTAGCTGAACGCAGAATCCAGGTACCAGTCGAGCAAATTCAAGAGGTTCCCGTTGTTAGGTCCAGTCAATTCGCAAGTGTGCAGCGAGAAATTCCAGTCGTCGCTGAACGTAAAATTGAGGTGCCAACTTACAAGCTCGTCAGCGTCCCAGAAATCCCTGAAGTTCGCTCTAGCCACTTCACTGTTCAAAAGGAAATTCCACTCGTTGCCGAACGCAGACTCGAAGTGCCATCATATAAAGTTGTGGAAGTCCCATCAGTAAGATCCGAGCTTCTGCCTCTGCACCAAGATGGCTCGCTTGTGTCGATTCCATCCCATTCTTTCCTTCGCACTGTACCAGATGCCCACATTGGTTATGAAAAACACTTCGTTCACTAGAAGCTGATTTGTAACAATGCCGAAATAAATAAACTATTTCGTACCGAGTATTTCCAGTTTTTATTTTTTAGTATGTATATTTGGTTGCACAGACATATTCTAACATTGCAACTTGCTATATGTGGACATAGCCTAACCACAGATTGGGCCCAAAATAAAACTGGTGAACTTAACTTCGCTATATCGAATTGGGCTTAGTTAAGCTAGTATTCTACTTTCAAGTTATTTAAAAAATCATTTCGTTTGTAATAATACAACGCTTTATCCTACTGGTATGCTAGTCAATATGATATTCCATGCGGATATAAGCTATCTTTTGAGATTACTAGTTACTGGTTATTGTATTTTTTAAAATCAGATGTTTATTAGCAACTTTTTGTTTTTGTAATTTTGTATATATATTACGATGTAGACAAAAAATCTGATTAACTACGCCATCCTTTTTTAGAATCAGATATAATTTGGTTCTCCTGTATGCAAGACTATAAATAATTTTCGGTTGCGGCAGCAATTCTTTCGTAGTTTTCATACTTTTCAACTAATAAATATTGCAGTTGGTGCAAGAATATGGCTGTAATATTGAGCGTTTACTGTAAATTTTCTTTCTGCAAAGAAGAATTTAAAATTACTGCCCGATTTGTGTCGATACAATCGACAAGTAGTTCACCAAAAAGTAAGTAAATGTCGCATCGATAGTAAATTGTCCACTTAAAAATTGGTGTAATAGATGTAGCAAAATGCGTTATACTATGAAATATATCAGTTATATTTAGAGTTTTCAATCCAGATTGATATCACTTTGTGTGTTACGAATTTTAATAGCGTAATTTTTCGTGAAAATTTTATTGAAGTGGGCAGATTTTTACAATTTGTAACTGCAAATGCACTAGACTTGTTTAGAACAGCTGGTCTCAACCTTCTACTTAACCAACAAACTTCTATAGAGTATTTTACACACAAAATGAGAACGTTTATCCTAATTTACCTACATCCGAAAATGCACCCCAGTGTAGTTGTAGTTGTTTCAAGAAAGTTAATTAGTTCTGAAAACATAAGAAGAAGGAAGGTTTTATTTTTCAAACCTTTTAAAATGGCTTTTAAATATTATTTTTAAGCAACTCCTAAAAGTAGTATTAATCCAAAATTAGCTTATTTAACATATTCAGATAAATGTTTTAGCAATTATCAAACAGCTTATGGCCATTTTGTGATTGCTGAACGCGCTAGTATGCGGTAGTACAGAAAAATGATGGAAATAGTCTTCAATATACACAGAGGATAGCTATGAATACCTCAAATTATCCGTAACCAATAGCGTACAACAGGACAGTTTTACACTCAAACAATCAAAACTAAATATGGGCGTCATCAACTTCAACTCGCGAATCAAAGTTGGAAGATTTCCCAGTGATCTGGTAATCGCAACTTCCAACCGCAACACATCTGGTTGGTTCCCTTCAGGACTCAGAAGATTCTAAATTGGGTTAATGATATTCACCCTACCAGCATTCAAGGGTCAGTGTAGAGTAAATTAGAGCATGACTGCTTATAGTTTATACTTTTGTATAGCCTTTCATTGCTCTTTGTAGTGTGGTTAAGTACTAGTATAAAATTTTATTAAGGGGTGCACCTTTCGCTTAAATAATGCTTTTAGGACCTGTTGTATTGGCTATCATATGCAACGTTTGCTTAATAAATTTAATGCATTGTTTATTTTAGTAATTTTCTGATTTCGTTACTGCTACGTTTTGTATTTTTTGACCTATCTGAGTATATTTGTTGTAAGTAATACTTGTTGGCGCTCATAATATTTCGCAATAACATATTATAAAGAACCGCATACCGTCTTCACTGAGCTTAGCTGGCGGGTCCTCAAGTACATTCTCGTGATATTTATTTCCAATGAACGCAGACCAGTAACATAAGAGGCAGTTTCTCGTATCGAAATAAAATATTGACTCTATGTAAGTAATTATGCAAACTCAATACCAAACCCGCGACGCGTACACGAAGAGTTCACAGCATAACTTATGTGTATTAATTCGAAAAATAAGCTTAACGCACACATAAACAAAGCGGAAGTTACGTAGGAAATACACATATTTATCAATAGCTCAATAAATTGTAAACCTGGCCTAAACAGTAATATTTAATTATCGTCAGTTCGCTGGTACATTTTGAATTGCGGTAAAACAAGATTGCGGCTTATCTGTTGAATTTAGAATTCTACAAAATGAAGACCAAAAAAAGATTAAAATCATAACTATACTATAATCACGCACTTATAAAATATCAGTAAGAGAACTAAGTACAAAGAAGCTTCAAAACTATAAACCTTAATTAGCGTACATACTTTAGGTTTAAAAGGGTTTGCGACCCATACCAATTCTAAATGGTGTAATAAGGAAATGCTGTTTGAAAACCATCTAAAATAGGATAAAAATGTGCAAGAACAACTTGCCAACGTGTGTTTTACGTCAAAAGTCAACATAAAGCGCTATCTTTATTAAATTCATCAGGTGGTGCTTTTCTCGGAACGCATTTAACTGACCAATGATAAAGGATTGGGTAAACAACGAAGATGTAGCAACTACCAAATGTCGAATCCCTTGTAAAGGCGATCCCCGTGATGTTTCTGAAGATCCCGATAGTTCCTTTTTACAAGTTCAGCCGGAAGTTCTTTATTTTAAAGACAAAAGAAAAACGATAAGTTATTCACCACTATAGTTGAGAGCTGAACGAGATAACTCTAGAAAACCTGACCGCAAAAGTAAAGTTCCTAAGTAACCACGCTGGGACTCGCAGTGATAATACTATACATTTGTAAAATAGACTAGACGATACGGCAATATAATAATAATAATAAATGTCTTTATTACTACAAACGAAACACACTAAAAAGAATTGAAATTTATAGTTAGGGCGAGATTCAGTACATATGCCAGTTGAACACCACATATAATGACTAAATCCAAGCAACTAGCATACGTCTGCTCTTCCATCTAACCCCAATAGAGAACGCCTGAAAAGCTAAGGCAGTACAATCACCGATACGACCATAGAAGCCAAATAATGTAACAACGGGAATGAACTTAAAAATGCACACAAATGGCACAAGAGACACTGTCTGATGCAGGCATTCACTCTATACACCTAAACGAAAAATTACTAAGGGGATATTACATATACTTAATCTTTAAAGGCCGAAGCAGATACTTGATTTAAAATAGGTAAGTATTGAACTGCCAGTCTATAATCAAAATAATATTTTGAGATGGACCTAACAAAACCAAGAAACATTACATTACTCGTGAAGGGGAATGCGAGAATACCAAACCAAACGCATACTGCGGCAGATAAAACATCCATATCCTTTATATTTACATAGGAATTGAGCAGCTTTTTGGAAAACTTACAAGTAAGGTAGGTAACTACAGCTAAAACTAAAGAATAACAAAGTCACACAAAAGTTAATTTTTATTTTGATCTTCAGCAATTTACTTATGTTTTTACTTTTATTTTACTGTGCCTATTAAATGGTATCAGGAGATGGAAAATATCTGAATTCGTTGTTACTTTTTAATATAGAAAATATATTCGATGATTCTTACAGGTCTATATAAGATGGTGTACCTAAATTTTTTTCTGTAGAAAAATTATGGGGGCAGACGGCCGTTTTTTTGCCAGCATACTATTTCCGATATTTGGGAATGACGCTATTTTTCAGATTGTGTATAGCTAAACCGCAGAATTTTACATAACCAATATGCGAGCAAAATACATTAGGTATTTAGAACCTTATGTAATATAACGAACGACTTTCGGGATTGGACGATATCATAGCTGAGAAAGGAAAATTCATTGCTTTGCCCAGTTTCATTTCCAATCCCAAAAGTCGTTCGTTACATAATGATAATGACCGTGGAAGCCTTCGAAAGTAGAATTTTCAGTGAGTGTTTAATAATCATGCTTCTTTAGCTAATAGTAAAGTTGAAGTAGAAAAGTAACTGAACTTAATGATTTTTTGAAGTATTTTAGAAGAAAGTTTAAAGCCCACAATAAAAAATGTAGGTGTCTTCCGTTTTGTCCCCATGTATGGGTGCTTGATTTCTATTTTTCATTAAGCGTCAAAAAACTAATCTCTGAAGGTTGTATCACGATTGTCATTTCAACAAATACAAACATTCTTGTAGAATACATAAAAATGTTAGCAACAAAAACAACTACAACTATTCAAAATGATTTGCTTCATTTTCTACACACAGCACCACCTAGTACTCAGCGTTAAACATCCTGAGAAAGTTAAGTTTATCTATGACAATTGTAGGTTATATTATTAAGTAGCTTTACTCATCACTGCCAACACAAATTCAATTATTAAAAAATCCACAGCCCTTTAGAGGTTAAAAGTTTTTAATCTACGGTATTTGCCCTGCTATAAACATTACGTTACATGTTTGATCCCCAGCTGTCAACTATTTTAAATCATATAGAGTTCTTTTGCAGATGGTTCTCTAATACTAGTATTTTACCTATTAAATTGCAACAGTAGTTAATCTATGTTCTTTTATAATTCTACGTCATACTTATATCATGACTTCATACTTATATCGCGAAGAATGACAAAATGAAAACGAAAGGAATTAAATTAACAATAGTTTATTTTTTAGCTTTACGTTACTGCATCAGTTAATAATACCCATAGTGTCTTGCATAACCAATACGAGCTTCGGGTAAAGAATGACCTTGTAGGGACACAATCGAAGCCTCTTGGCGAACAGGGAGAATGTTGGATCTCACCGATGGAACTTTCAAAACTTCGTATGCTGGCACTTCCAATCGCCGTTCAGCTACAACTGGAATTTGACGTTGCACAGTTGTATAGTGGTTTGATCTAACTACAGGATTATCAGGAGCGTTCAATACTGGTACTTCGAATTTGCGTGCGGCTACAAAAGGAATTTCTTGCTGCACTGTGGTGTAGCGGGATTGAACTACGGGAACTTCTGGAGTCCCCAAAACCTTGTAAGTTGAAACTTCCATTTTACCTTCGGCTACAACTGGAATCTCACGTTCAACATGTGTGTATTGGCTGGTTCTAACTACAGCAATTTCAGGAGCTCTCAAAACTGGTAGCTCAGCATTACGAGCAGCAACAATTGGAATCGGCTGCTGTATTGTGACGTGGCTAGACCGAACTGCTGGAATTTCAGGAACTTGCACAACATTATAAGTTGGAAGTGCATGTCTAGGTTGAGCAATTGCTCGAACTGCTGGAACTTGAGGAATTTCCAATACTTTATATGTTGGGACTTCAATTTTTCTTTCGGCAACAACTGGAATTTCTTGTTGTACACTTGTGAAGTGGCTCGATCTCAGTGTAGAAACTTGAGTCCGGTAGGCAGGTTGAACGGTAGGAACCTCCAAAACCTTGTATGCAGGAAGTTCAAGTTTTGGTTGAGCAATTAATGTTGGAGTTGCTAATTCTGCTGACTGGAGGAGACTTGGAGATGCCATGGATGAGGTAATAACAGCCACAAATACGACCTGTAAGCCCAATAACATTTCGATTAAAGCAGTTGCGTGTTGAGTTCAAGAAATCTGAGATATTCTTGGTTTAGTAATATTGCAGTTTAATACTTACCAGAGACAGCATTTTGAATTTTGTTATAACAAGCTGATTGAAAAAACGAATGATTGCTTAGAATCGTTATAGGTTTATATACTAGAAGCTGGACCTGTTCTTATCGATAGTTAAAATCAGATTAGAAGCAGAAGTGACATTTAATTATCTTTACCAATTTAAGCTTTATCTCGTTAATGAAGATTTGTCTGTAATTACTTATTTACTTAACTAATAATGAATTTATAAAAATAATTTTTTTAGTAGATATTGAAATTTGAGGGTATCATATTTGTCCCAGCGCGTTAAAAAATTAAGAGAATTAATGTAAATTTTAACTTATTAGCAAGATTTTTGTGCTATAATCTGTTTCATCTTTATTTGGACCTTGTTGTTCCATGGACGATCAGCTGACTTCACCAGGTATGATTTTCAAGTAATCTACTTTTTTGTCAAATAACATTATTATAGGTTAAACTATCAAATGTTAAGAAGTAAATGTGTTGCCAAGTTTTCCCAAATGTTGATAGCAAATGTTCAGATCCCAGCTACTAAATGTAGCTCATCAAACAATGAACCAGAATTGCTATTTTGAAATATGAATAGCACATCAATCAACATGCCAGAACTTTTATCCAGAGAACAGAAATTTACAATTATAACATTTTGGCCCAACTCTTCGATAAACGAACTGTGAAACTTGATTAAAACGTTTAAGACTAACGATATGACAAAACGATACGTCACTGATGAAATTTTGATAGAAAGTGGATTACCTCCTTACTATTGTCAGTATAATCCAATTGAAATCGCATGGAGGTTTTGCAAAAACTACTACACAGGCATATAAAGTCGCGTCTTTCATCTAAAGGTGAGTTAGATAATTTATGGCTTGTGGTACTCTCAAAATGTGACTCAGGCAGGTAGCTAAACTATTGCAAATATACTGAGGAACTCATACGTGACAACTGAAAAAGGTACATGGAGAACGTTCCTTCTTTCATGATTCTTTGGGTGAAGCTGACAGTGAGGAACCTTCTGAAGAAATGGTGGAAGAAGACTAGTAAAAACGAAGTAAGACAGGAACCAGAGCTCATTTGTGACTTAAAAAAAACGTTACCAAGAAAATAAACACAAAAGAGGTTTTTCTGAAACTAAACATAAAGCATATAATGGTTACGCTAAGAACTTGCATAAGATTTTTATTAATTTACAAAGAATTATTAAGTTCAACGAAGTTGTTGTACAAATATAGGTCAAGTTATTTACAATTAGGGATGTATGAAGTTCTAATAAATGATCTGCTACTATTAATCACTAGTTTTCATAATAAACAAAATTATTGAGTGTAAATTAATATCTGCATATTTGTAATACATAGGTAATATATTTCCCTTATATCGCTATACGCACGGCAATAATTTATGCTGAATAAAAATGAAGATAAACATGATCGTCCTATTATATCTTCTTCTTATACATTCAATGTTGATTTGGCATCATTGTTTTCTTGTGTCATAGAAATTTAGAACATAAAATACTTTAAATGGAAATAAGTTTATACCTGGTGAATCATATAAATTCTTAGACAACTTTGGCTTAAATAAAGATGAAACAGACTATATTTAACGCTATAAAACTATTGTGGTTGTGCTTCACACAAAATGTTTTATTAAGTAAATATTTCAATTATATTGTTGCTATGTATTAATTTTGAGTACCGCCATATTTACGTTAATGGTGCCTACAGACTCTTACTACAAATAATTGTATTTTTAAATGAACATTAAAATCTTAAAATTTAGTTCCACCCAAGGAGTATGGCAGCGAGGAGTGCTCAGCCCACTGTTTACACTCTTCTAGAAGAACAAAATAATTTAAAAATGTAGTGGAAAGTCAAGGAATATAAATGTGGGAGACTGGAGAATATAACAATGAGTGAATGTGAATTTGCGGATGATATTGTATTCATAGGAAAAATGAAAATAATCAACCATCTAACAATAATATATGAGTTGAAAATTTAAAAAAGAACGAATTATTGCAAACAGGGCTAAGGCTATTGCAATATCAAATCGTAAAATAAATATAAGTATATAAATGAAGGGAAAGTACCAAAGTGGAACAAGTTGCAAACATAAAATGCTTAAGGATATATACACAGAATAGGCAAATTACAAAAACTAAACAACAGCGGAATAACGTCAACAATGAAATTGTATGTTTATATTAGAAATGGAGCCTTTTATTGAAAAAAAACGGTGAATAACGAAACCAACTTGGCTGTATTGAAGTGAATCGTGAGTACTGATAGAAGGACTACAAAACGATTGCAAGTGGTGGGGATGGAATACCTAAGGTGAGCTGCAAATGCGAAAATAATAGACAAAATGGGAAATTATAGTATAAGGACGCATTGGGAGTACAAAGCACAACTACAAAAGAGGGGGAAGACAATTAAGCAGGCTAGATCAAAACAGGCAAGATGGGAAGCAATGAAATAAGAAAAAGATGAGGAGGAAGACCTGAGTACATTGGGACAACAAAGCACCGAAAATACTAAAGAAAAGAAAACTAACCTGTAAAGATGCCGAAATGCTAATGAAGAATCGGAAGAACTAGAGGAAAATAAGTAATGGAAACTGAAATAAGCAAAATGCTACACAAGAGTAAGAGAGGGGTCGATTATATGAATATGAAATCTTTTAAATTTTCTTGTAAATATGTTACAATTTTCTACAGATATAAATAAGTATATAACAATGTCCCATATTGAGAAAAATAAGATATTTAATTTTGGATTTTTATTGCCATTGACTGGGGCTACATTACATTGCATATTTATCTTTCAACTGTATCTTCTCTTACAAAAAAAAATTGTTAGATGGATTATAGTTCTGGACAAAATGTTTGATTCCCGGTTTCTCATTTTTGTATAGAATTACAAACAAGACAATTAATTATTTTATTTTAACAGTTTTTATTATATAATTTGAAGATTTTTTTTTCTATCAATCGAAGACTTATTTTTGACGTTTCGGTGATGTATTGTGGTATATTATTTTCACTAAATTATTTTTCTTATTATACTATTAATAGATTTACTACGAGGAAGTAGTTTTTTAAATGTATGTTTGTTGTCTAAATTATTCTAAATTTTAAAAATTGTATAAAGGGTGTTTATGTATAAGTGAACAGGATATATTTTCGTTATTAATTCAAATACCATAAATATTTATCTTTAAATAAGAGTATAAAATCATTATTTAATTATTATTAGGTTACATATCCGTAATTTAAGGTTTCTAAAAACGTTTAACGCAAAAATGGGTCAATAATTTCATGCAAGTATTGTATGAACATTAAAAATTTTAGCGGAGTGTTCGTTCCAGTAAAGCAGTTGTTTATATCAATATTAAAGCATGCTTCAAATATTTTAACTTATTGCAATAATTGTAATATTTAAATTAAAATTTCAACTATACCTCGATAACTTGTTGCACAATAATAAAAGAGTGCCAGTTTGACAGATTATATAGTCCGATCGCGTAGCGGGAGGATTATTCTGTCAAACTGACATGATTTGTTATTGTGCAGGAAGTTTGAGACGTATAATCTGTTCGAAATACGCATTGTATTCGATTTGATTATTTTTTGAGTAGATTCTAATATTAGGAACAAATAAATATTTTATTGGCAGCTCGATTTGTTTGTATTACCTATCTGAAAGTCATCTCCATGAAAACAACATCAAATTGACAACAGTTAAGTATTGCGTCGCCTAGTGAAGTTACTCTAGTATAATAGATTGTGTATAATCGAAATTATACAAGATAACTTAACTAAATCCAGCGTTCTGATTGGTTGAGATCGCTACGAAAGAAATATAATCAAATACATCGCAAGAAGGCAGTTATTACTAATTAAGAACTTTTGCTGTCTCATTTGGTTTATACCTTCTATGGCTGCAAGTCATATTTTACACATTGCATGAGATAGTATATTTCTAACAGGACTGACGACTAAAAACGGCTCTTGTATAAATTTAATAGAAACCATTATTATGATTTAACGTTACGTCACATGTTTCATCTCCAGTTCGAAATTATTTTGTAATCATGTAATGTATTTTGCGTAGACGATTATTTAATACTAGTAGTTACTTATTATATTGTACTAAATTATAATAGCCGCTTTATACTTACCTATATCATCAAGATTGAAAACATAAAAACTCAACACATTAAGATCAAAATAATTTATTTCTTGTATTCATTCTGAATGTCAGTTAATAATTCCCATAGTGGTTCGCGTAACCAATACGAGCTTCAGGCACACTACTAAGGAAAGAATGGCCTTGTTGGGATACAACTACAGCCTCTTGGTGAATAGGAAGAAGGTTGGAACGCACAGATGGAACTTCCAAAACTTTGTATGCTGGCACTTCCAATTTACGATCAGCTACAACTGGAATTTCACGTTGCACAGTTGCATAGTGGCTTGATCTAACTACAGGAATTTCCGGAGCCTTCAAGACAGGTACTTCGAATTTGCGTGCAGTTACAAAAGGAACTTCTTGCTGTACCGTGGCGTAGCGAGATTGAACAACAGGAATTTCCGGAGCCCTCAAAACCTTGTAAGTTGGAACTTCAATTTTACGTTCGGCTACAACAGGAATCTCACGTTGAACATGTGTGTATTGGCTGGTTCTAACCACAGGAATATCAGGAGCTCTCAAAATTGGTAGCTCAACATTACGAGCAGCTACAATTGGAATCGGCTGCTGTACTGTGACGTGGCTAGACCTAACTGCAGGAATTTCAGGAACTTGCACAACATTGTAGTTTGGAAGTTCAAGTCTAGGTTGTGCAATTGCTCGTACTGCAGGAACTTGAGGAACTTCCAAAACTCTGTAGGCTGGGAGTTCAATTTTCCGTTCAGCAACAACTGGAATATCTTGCTGCACGCTTGTATGGTGGCTGGACCTCAAAGTAGAAACTTGGGGAACGTTTATGGTCCTATAAACGGGAATTTCGAGTTTGGGCTGAACGTAAGCAGTTTGTACTGCTGGAACTTTTAGGACCTTGTATGCAGGAAGTTCAAGTTTTGGTTGTGCAATCAAGCCAGAAGTACCTATTCCTACTGAATGGAGGAGATTTGGGGATGCCATGGAAGAGGCAAAAACGACAACAAATACGACCTGTAAGAACAAAACAGTTTTTTAGGATTTAGTAATTGTGTGATTTTATGCTTACCAAGGAGAACATCTTGATGGCTATGTCAAGTTGGTCCAGAAGGCGAATGAAGACTGCAAATCGTTATATGCTTTTATACTAGAAATTTGTTAATACCAATAGAAACAAGTCATTATCTATCATTAAAGTTAGATTACAAAAACTAGTGGCGCTTAATTGCGTTTATAGAATAAAGCAGATTGTCTGCATAGCTTGTTTCCACCTAGATATTACATTGTTGAACTAATTAGTTATGAACATGGTTATGTACTAGGGACTGTTTTAAAATTGTTTAGTGGTTTTTCTTTGCAATGTGTGTTTGTCATTCTTGATATTATGTTAAATAACGTTTATAGGAACTTTATTATTTACAGGAAACACCTATGTGGAACATTAAAGTACTTAAATTGTGCGACTAAATAATTTATAAAAAACAGAGAATATATTTAAATACAAAATTATACTTAAAATGAATATTTCAGTAATGCTTCTTAATTAATATAACATAATAAATAGTTGCATAAATATTTAATTTTGGAAATTTAGTAGTTATAAGACAGTAGTAGGTGTAAAATAACTTTGGTGGGAAGTCATTTATACACCTTATCCCTATTACAATTTTTAATGCATATTTCTTTACATTTTGAAAAATATTGAACTTATTTCACGTAGGGTATTTACAATACAGCCTCAAAAAGCATTTAACTCTTGATAAGGATTGCGGTTGTATTATAACAACTTCCAGTGTTTTTTCGATATTTTACACTTGTTGAGCATTAAGTAAATAATCAAAATTGATATGCGTCGTTAATTGTTAATTTGGGAAGCTTGATTAAGATTTCATGTAATAAATTGTTTTTATCGGTTTCAGGATATCAAGCCTTTGTTTACATATACAAAAGTAGGCTGGTAACTAAGTCATAACTGTACCTGTACCCTGACAAAACTTATACAGTGTCCGCCAAAAAGTCGGCATAATATGGGATCTTCTTTTATTTTAGATTTTTCAAAAAAACTTTTTACGTCACTAATTTGTGCTTGTCTAAAAACCTATCTACCCCTATCATATATACCGAGTGATTTTTACTTATTTAGAAAATGGAGTTTTTCGAAATTGTCAAAATCCAAAAAGTGCTATTTTTCGGAAATTAAGTAAGATTTCAATGAGAATTTTTTAGAGTGTGATATCTTTAGCTAACTGAACCATCTCAAGGCCAGAAAACACCTAATTTTTTTAATTTAGCTAAAAATTGATTTTAAAATTTTTTAAATATTTTTCAAAACTTCACATAGTAATATTTAATTTTTTTATGTGAAGACTAAAGATTTATAATTGGGAAAAATAATATAAAATCTTAATTACTTCTTTAGATTTTTTATTATTTATCGAAAAGTAGTATGTTCGCATAATTTTTACGTTTTTTATGCAAGGCGCTTTTTAGGAGAAATATTTTTCACTTCTAATTAATATCTATTTAAATGGCTTCTAAAAACTCTAATCCAGCCCTGTTAATGAATTACTGTTACAAAAATCCTGTAAATGCTCTTTTACAATTGTCTAAAGGGGGAGATTGTTCTTTATCCAATTCACATGTTCTAAACATTTTGGGAAAATCCACCGGAAAAGTCGGAAAATTCGGAAAACCAAAAAGATGATTTTGTATGGTATTTTTGTATGGAATTTCGTATGTTTTCGTTTCTGAATGGCGTTTAGAAGAGAAAATTGGGAAAATTGGAGTGGAAAACTCGGAAAATTAGGTAAAATGGATTTTTTTTCAGGATGGAAACGCCGAAATAGAACAATAGAAAAGTCATGTTTCAAAACATATACGCATAGGTTCACTTAATATTTTTGCCCGGGCAACGCCGGATAGGTCACAGCTATGATGTATACAAGGAATAAGGAAGGATATTTCGAAATTCCACCCCTAAAGGGGTAAAATGAGGGTTCCAATTTTTTATGGCAAAATTATATTAAATAGACATTTCGACTTGAAACTTTATAGCAGTACCCTTAAAACCAAATAAGCAAACACGTATTTCGTGATTTTCCGAAAATTAACCCCTTAGGGGGTGAAATGGGATAAATAAACCTAAAAATCGATATGGGTGTCGTTATTGAGGTTTTTTGGGACGTTGATTGCGAAAATGGCATTTATTTTGAAGTCCAAGACGGTGGACATGACATAAAATTAAAACTTTATAGTGGTGAAACGGGGTTTCAGAGGCAAATTATTTTTGGGCAGAACAACGTTTGCCGGGTCAGGTAGTATGAAATAAAACGCTGTACGTCATACGTCCGGTCAATTTTTCACATTACTCATTTAGAAATTCTAGGTTCAGCTCTTTCGCCGTCTCGTCCATAAAGATCGAACTCGTATTGTAAAAAATCATTTACCGGACCTGTAACGTAAATAACTATATCAATAATATTTCCATCGTAACCATTATTTAGAGAAGCCGTTTTAAAATATGAATCTCTTTTTTAAAGTTGTGTAGAGTTAGAGGAATTGCCACTAATTTCCAGCGCTCGGAAGGGAGTTCGACTCTCAGCATGAGTGGTTTGGTTTAACTTAGTTAATGCATGATAGTATAACTGACGCCCGCACCAGCTGAAGTAATGCGAAAGCGGTTCCAAGGCCGAGCGGTAGAAAAGCTTAGAGAAGGAAAAAGAACTTATGGAGATCATTATAAAAAGATACCACTATTTTGTTCCAAGTAGTATTGGTTTGTGGTAGTTGTATTCGGGGGGCTCTTAATTTTTAACAATAACTAAGAAAAAAAATTATGATGAACGACTGGCCTACATTCCGTCAATATAGCAATGAATTTCAATTTTAATAATCGAAAGGAAAACGCCATATTCACAGAACAAAAAGTATTCGAACACAACACGAAATCTACCTAGGTGTTAAAAAACTAAACAGGTTGAAATTTAATACCGTTGCAGGCCGTCCAGGTTTTCTTATTTTAACCTCGTCAGCTAATGGTAAGCTTTTAAAATTAATGTTGACAATATTACCTAGTCATGCTGTTTCCACCATTTTGTTGTGTAAAATTGCATGCAACCACCGAAATCACCCAATATAAATTAACACTCTCCATCTGCAACCAATATCATGTCTTAAGACTAGGATACAAGAATGTCATTGTTGCATTGGCATTCAATTTCTATATAAAAACTTGCACCACATTTGCTAACGGCGCTGCGGCTGCCTTTATTATCGGATTGAATTACAGTTCGGGAGCACATCTGTAAATACGACGATAAGCCTGCGAGTCTACGGTGGCCTCGGCACATTGAAACTGCTATAACACCGATTCTGCAGCGACAGCGATTTATCACCTAATTTCCATATAAGTTTAGAACACGTTTCGGAGCGCCCCTAGCAGCCGCCAGCTGCTTGGTGTATATACTACACATAACTTATCTTTTGTTGACATGCTTCTTGGATATCGTTTTACATGTTTTAAGCGGTATAGCCTAGCGATCACGGGATCTCATTACTTAAATTCTGTTATATTATCAGGGTAGGATAGATGATTAAAGTTTGATTAGCAGAAGAAGATATCAAGGTGTCAGTGAAAGTTGGTTTAATGTAAATGCTAAAAGTAATATTTCCATATAAATAAGTAATACATACTAAGATCTCAAAAATAAATGCATCAATTCTCTCTACTTTTACGATAAATTGAATTTTACAATTTCAGAACGTTTTTTTTCTTAAACGTTTGTAAAAAAATTTAAAATTACTTTAATTTAGTTTAAATTACTTTCGGCAATAAACTCTCTGAGAATAGACGATAAACTGAAACATTATGTAAATTTTTGTTTTGAAATTGGCAGTGAAGAATGACGAAGTCGTCATTAAAATACGAGAAATCGGCAGTGAAGTAATCCATTGTTTCACGACTTCTTGTTCAGTGACTTATGGGTGACAGAAAACGTCAACGTAGCCTTTAAGAGTTGGTTAAAAAATGTTAATTTCAGGATTTCCCGATTTGAAAAAAGCGTAATGTGGTTTGTCTCGGCCCTACGGGGGGGGGGGGGACATGACGAAAAGTTAAATTTCAGTGCCTTGATATACGAATAACTATTATTTCACATAATCTAAGTGTTTTATCAATTATTTAAAAAGCATTATGTAGTTTATTTACAGACTCTATAACACTATGCAATTTTACATAGAGTTAGTATAAGTGACCGTCCACGAAGTGTACTTTCTAGCTATAAAGTTATACCACTGTGAAAGTCTAAACTTGTTAAAATTAAATATTTATAATTTTATACTAATTGAAAACCTTTACTAAGAACTACTTCAAGTGTAAGTTTCATACTGGTTTTATATAAGTGTGCTATATTTTCTAAATAAATTATTCGGCCATGCAGTTTAATTACTGCAATATCCATACACATTTTCCTAATATCTACATACGCATGTTAACCTTTATCTAACACAACTTTGAGAATGGGTCAGACATATTCCTTGCAAAGGAAGACCAACATACAAATTTAAAAGAGTTTATAGTATGTAGTTTATGTTTATAACTAGTTCAACAAACTCGTTGTACCAGGTTGCAATAATCAATACAGAGAGCGCGCTTTATTTTATAAACGCAATTAAGCGCCACTAGTTTTTGTAATCCAATTTTAATGACAGGTAATAACTTGTTCCTCTTGATATAATCTAAACCTAGTATAAAAGCCCATAACGATTTTATGTATTCATTCGTCTTCTGGATCAGTTTGACATAAACGTAATCAAAATGTTCTCCTTGGTAAGTTAGAATTACAAAATTAATATATTTTAACGATTTTTAATATAATAGAATTTTATATAGAATTGTAATTTAAAACTATTTCTTTGTTTACAGACCGTATTTATTGTTGTTATTGCCTCATCCATGGCATCCCCAAGTCTCCTTCATTCCGCAGAACTAGCAACCCCTACACTAATTGCTCAACCAAAACTGGAACTTCCTGCATACAAGGTCCTAGAAGTTCCCGCAGTACAAACTGCTTACGTTCAGCCCAAACTCGAAATTCCCGCTTATAGGACCATAAACGTTCCCCAAGTTTCTACTTTGAGGTCCAGCCACCATACAAGCGTGCAGCAAGAGATTCCAGTTGTTGCTGAACGGAAAATTCAACTTCCAGACTACAGAGTATTAGAGGTTCCTCAAGTTCCTGCGGTACGAGCAATTGCGCAACCTAGACTTGAACTTACAAACTACAATGTTGTCCAGGTTCCTCAAATTCCTGCAGTTAGGTCTAGCCACGTCACAGTACAGCAGCCGATTCCAATTGTAGCTGCTCGTAATGTCGAGTTACCAATTTTGAGAGCTCCTGAAATTCCTATAGTTAGAACTAGCCAATACACACATGTTCAACGTGAGATTCCAGTTTTAGCCGAACGTAAAATTGAAGTTCCAACTTACAAGGTTTTGAGGGCTCCAGAAATTCCTGTAGTTCAATCTCGCTACGCCACGGTACAACAAGAAATTCCTTTCGTAGCTGCACGCAAATTCGAAGCACCGGTCTTGAAAGCTCCTGAAATTCCTGTAGTTAGATCAGGCCACTATACAACTCTGCAACGTGAAATTCCTGTTGTAGCTGAACGTAGACTGGAATTGCCGGCATATAAAGTTTTGGAAGTCCCATCAGTGCGATCCAACGTTTTTCCTGTTCACCATGATGCTTCATTTGTGTCCGTACAAGGCCATTCTTTCCTTCCTACTGTACCGGAAGCTCGTATTGGTTATGCAAAACACTACGGTTACTAACCGACATGCAGTAATGTGATGGTAAAAAATAAATTATTACGATCTTAGTGTGTTTTTAATTCTTTTTTAAATATTTAGGATTTAAGTCTAGTGAAGCATCTTTACAGGATATCAGCCACTGAAACTATTATGAGTTAGTCCAATTTAATAAGTAAAATATTTATTATTAGAGAAACGTCTACCAAACGCTCGACATGATTCTAAAAAAATTCTAGCTGTATATCAAACATAGAGCATAATTTTCATATGAGAAAAACTATATGTAAAGAAACATGTACATTGTGTTAAATGATGACGCCGATTAATGGTTTCTATTAAATTCAAACAGAAAGCGGTCTTAATCTTGAGTTCTGTAACAAATTGACTCTCTTTTACAATATATGAAAAGGTATTGTTACAATACGGCATGACTGTTTAGACAACTAAATAAATACTGCAGCTAAAAAAGAAATCGTATAGCACAAAGCCTTAATTGCTGACCTTAGAAAAATTGTATGTCATTATATCTCTTTAGGAAAATATAACATATATAGTAAAAAATGTCATTCTGATTGAAATTCTCAACTTTGGAAGAACGAAATCTATAAAATATTTATTATTTTTATGAAATGTTTGCACACTGCTTTGACATTAGCTTTTTAACATTTAATGAAAGAAAATCAAACATGTAGTACAGAGAAACAAAAAGAAACATATATGTTTAAAACCTTGTGCTGATTTGTTCCCATTCGATTGCTTTGAATTTTGGTGAAAATCTTTCAGATGAAGGTCTTCCCAAGGTGGGCTGCATATTTCGCAACTTTACTGTTACAAGTTTTAAAATTTACAAAATTTTAACTTAAATTCATAAAAACTACTTTTAATTTTGGTAAAAGTTAGGCTGCATTGGTATGTGCAAACTCGATTGAAGTTGTAAATGTTTCCAACAAAATGTCAGTGATGGATTACGCAATTCGATGTTTTTCTTCTGTTCTCGTAGACTACCGTACATACTCATTATTTAAAATAAAAGAGTTTTCTCCGCTATCTGCATTGAAAATAATCTAGAAAACGAACATGTATTTAAGTACATTGTAACTCCGTTAATTGTAATACAGGAGAAATAATTTAATAAAAATATATAATCTTCAGAAAGGCTGCAATACATTACGGAAATGTTGGAAATAGGTCGTTGATTGAAGGAAAATAACATACATCCAACTTAAATAATAAAAATGGTAAACATAAAATACGAATGTATTGCTGTATTTAGGATTTTATATAAAAACTAGTGAGTCACCCGAACTTCGCTACGGTTCGCTAAATTAAGAGAGATTCATTAATATAAATTAAAAAAAAAGTATGCTTCGGCCTGTAATCGAACCCGGGACGCCCGCGTGGTAGGCGGGCATTCTACCGTCAGACCATTATGCTTGGTTGAATGAACAGCTGCTGTAATAGCATATGAACATAGTGTACCAACCGACGCACCAGCTGCCGCAGCACAGCTCACGCCCATAGACGCGATTTAAAACTTTTTCGCACTTTTTTTGAAAATAAAAACCGGCCTACGATCTAAGTCTAAAAATTTGCAAAATTTTAAACCATCATGCTACGTAATCGGGCCAGTATCTTCGGCGAAGATAGCGAACAAACATACACGCAAACATACATACACGCAAACATACAAAGAGAGCACCGATTTTATGTTATAAGATGTATCAACAGCAATACAAAGTTTAGTAGTTTCTATACTACCCGACGAAACTATATTATGATCAAAAATTATTTTCATCTAGTATGGCTATGGAATAGTTCCTAATTTATGAAAGTAACTCAAATGTCAAGCTTGACATTTAAGTATAAACGTAGTTGTATTCAGAAATTAGGAACTATTCCATAGATGAAAATAATTTTTGATCATAGTACTTTATATTCGAGTAAGCTTTAATTTAAGTATGGAAAAATTTAGTAAATCAATTGCAACATATTCCAAAACAATCGCCCTCGCTCCTTAATTTTTTAATTGTATAATTTAGAGTGCAATTTAGATGAAATGGACAATAACTTCCTGGCATACGTTTTTGTTAGGTAGTTATTGATTAATTTTTAATAGATTATTCTAAGTGGGCCAATATGAGCTTTGCTTTTGCTTTAAATGCCATCACGAGAATTTTAAATATATACAGAGTGATGTATTTAGTGGGAATTTAGTTATACTTTGCGTACGTTGAATCAATATTATTTTTTAAGGAGAACGTGGTTTATTAGGTAAATATTTTTTTATTTATTTATTTTTTTCTTTCTTTCAGTATAAGAAATTAATATTATGACAACAAAGGTGGAAATCGTTGTCGGATATATATAAAAAAGTAGATTAAAGCAGTATTTAACAGTACAGCTACATAGTACAGCATATTACTGAAGTCCCATATATTTGTTTCTCAAGAATTACAATGTTATTTGATCATTAAATCAGTTTACAATCCCATAACAAATTCTAAACAAGATATTAACAGTAGCGTTTGAAGTATTTTAGAAAAGTACATATTGGTTTTAATTTTTTACGGTTTTGAACCCTCAGTTATATTTACAGAAGGCCTATCAGAACACACATATAAATATCTACACTAATTTGTTAGAACTTCATTTAGTTTCAGTTTGAAAAATGGTATTATCGCCAAAGTGCTAAACATAAATTTAAGTAAGGCCAGTCAAGTAATTCTGGCTCTAGCGCATATACAGGATAATTCAAAAGTTGTTAAACATTTTAAGAGCAGATACTGTGGCCCAGAATTAAAAAAAAAAGTTTCTATAAGCATGTGTTCAATCTTGCTTCCTTATACAGCTACGGCCTTCAAACATTTGGGGACGCTTAATTAATTAATTTTTGAGTTTATATTTTAAATTGGTGTTGCACAAGCAAAATAAAAAATATGTAAAAGGTTTTACTTAGAACTTCGCAGTGGACGTTGTGACACCAATTAATTTTAAAAAGCAAATGAAAATAGGGGTAAAAAAATTCACGTTTGTAGTAATACTGAAACAATAACAGAAAATACTTGGTAATGCAAATTATATAAATATTCAAATAAAAAAAAAACATTGCCGGCGATGGGATTCGAACTTGTAATATACCACTCTCTTACGGTGTTATTACGAATAATATCAAATTAAATATACCCTTTTTCTAATTATTAACAAGAAGCACTATCAGGTATAGCTCCTTTTGTACTTACCTTACTTCTTAATGAAATAAATAGAAATTGACGTATCTCATATCAATTTGACATTTACATGTGATTACAGTTTTTTAAAACCTGGGCTAGTCAGTTCAAGCAATGGAATTCCTGTCTCCCAGCTGAATGAGTAGATTTTCAACTAACAACTTTCTATTGTAGTTAAAGACTGCATTACTTTTAAAATATAATAATTATTTGACTTCGTGAATCAAATACACTCTTCAGGTACCTACTTCACAAAATTAAATTGATATTTCAGTTTGTTAGTATCTCTTCGAAGTTTGATCTGACATTACAAAAATAAATAGATATTGTCAAAAATAGTTTCATCAAATGTTTAATATCCAAACTTGATTAAAAAAAAATATAGCCTAATCCAAAAATGTAAATTTCAAATTATAATGATCGAAAACCGTCGAGTACTCGAATCACTATCAAATTTAAAAAATTAGTTATTCTAAATTAATTTCTAAATATATATTTACAATTATTTTAATGATTTGCCTCACCAAACTTGCTATATAACTTCTTAATATTTCATAAAAATGGGCACTAACCTATTGATTGTATATCTTGTACCTGATTATATTATCTCAGCTCTTAATTGGATAAATGATAGTCAGCAAACACCTCCCTGGGTTGTTCCCGACCAAATAAAAACTCGTTGTAGCTCTTTGATATCCTATTATGTGGATAGACAGTTCAACAGCATACCACAACACTCACTTGCATTGGTTTTACTGGCTTCGTAGTGAAATGCCACGTTAAATGGACTCAAACAACCATGAGTTCTATATTTGAATAATACTTGTGACTTATAGTCAAATTTAATCGTAAAGAATACTATATTGCTATTACGTATCAAATCATCAATTACTATTCTTCACAATTAATGGGAATTTAACCCTTAACGTCATTATTTATCACAGATTATCAATTCAAGTAATTTTGTTTTACTACTTCATATAAACAACAACTCTGGTTGCCCTTTACAACACCACCAGTTAAAAACATACAACTGTTACATCACATGATACCCATTGGATATCTGGATATTATTATTAAATTAAATGTATCATTCATACAGTATGTTGCATTATAAACTCTAGCACCTGCGAACGAGTAAGCGCATGCAATTTTAATGATCTACGTGTAGCCCGAAGTAAAGCATGCGTTCACTGCCTCGCCCACCAAGGACGCGTCCGATTGGTGAGTTGCGGCTACCTTAAATAGAACGCATTTATTGTTAACTCATGTTTTATTTTTAGAACATGTATTGTGTATCTGTTGGTTTTGATTTTCGTCAAGGGTAAAGCTTGAAGTATGTGAAAATTGCTACTTTTATCTATTTCTTAATTAAAGCAAATATAAACAAAATTTTATTTTTTTAAAGTGTTTACCCTAAATATATTTGTCCGAAATTTCTCGGTCTCATGTCAGGTTGATATCTAATCTGCATGAAAATATGGTCTTCCTCCAACAGATTGTTTTTGAGTTATACCTCCAACAAACAGACAGATCGAATTGAGAAAATCTGTTTTTCGTCATCAAGGACCCTCAAACGTGAAGATTTGAAGAAATCTGGAAGGTGATTTTTTCGCGATTACAATACTTCCTTCTTTTATCAATAATACTACCTAGGAAAAAATCAAAGTGTCCTCCCAGTCTTTAGACAGATGTATCACACTCTGTTGCATCATCTGGAATATTGCAAATAATCTAACAATTATTGTAAATGTAGCAGGACATACACAAATTCTCTTAATTCAGAACAGCTTGTTGACACAACTATAAAGATTATAAATACCCTCAAACACATTTTCTGACAACTAACAGAAATATCAGAAATCGAAATATTGGTAGGTGGCAAATTAACAAAACGAATATTTACTTCCCTTGCCTAAAACACGAAAGAAGTATTGTACTCCCGAAAAAATCACCTTCTGAAATTTTTTCAGATCTTCTCTGGTTGACGAAAAACAAGTTTTCTCAATTCATTCTGTCTTCTGTCTGTCTGTTGGAAGTATAGCTTAAAAACTATTTGTTGGAGAAAGACGATACATGCGGATTCTATGTCTACCTGGCATGAAACCGAGAACATTTGGGTCAAATGTATACAATGTGAGCACTTTTAAAACATAATAATTTGTCTATTTTTTGAGTTAACTGAGGAATAGTAAAAGTATTAATTTGCACATATATGGCGTTGCCCTTGACAAAAATGGACCCAACAGATACAGGGTAATTATAAAAACACAATGATGAGCAACAATACGCTGTTGAATGAAATGCAGCCGCTGTGCGGCCATATTAGGTACAGTTACGGACACCTCAAAGTGCACGGTTTTTTGTTACTATGGTTATTTTTACGATTTTTCGGCTTATTAAATGGGGGTTTCTCCAGTGGCGTTGCTCGTGATTATAAGAATAGGTATTACTTTTTTAATGTTTGTATTTTAGCAAAGTTCCACAAGTGAACAAACTATATAATAATATGTAAGTATTTAATAAATATGTATCAGTATTCAATTGCTACTACGCTTTCCAGTTTGTTTCGCATAGAGTTGACCAATGTTTCCATATTGTATCCTTCTCTCAGTTCCTTCCAAGCATTTCTTATTCTTTCCCATTATTAATCGGTTTCGTTTGGTGCAAAATCCCTGGTATAAATTTTTGTAGTTCAATACCCGCAAACCTTTTCGATGGGGTTCAAGTCCGGACTTCTTGCAGGCCATGGTACAAAATTGATATTATTCTCATCAAACCATCAATAAACAACCCCTGCTGTATGCACAGGACAGTTATCCTGTGAAAATAATGTTATCAATTACGTTAACATAAACAAAATTAATTAATTAGGTAATATATTGCCTGTTGAAAAGTAAATTGATTAGGAAAGACATCTCTTACAGATGGCAGCATCACATTTTGCAAAATGTTGCGATTATTTTCAGCATTCAGTCGACCATTAATTCTATAGTATGCCCCAGATCCGTGAGCATTGATCCATCCCCATACGTTTACAGAGAATCATTCACTACTCCTTAAGGGTTGAACATAATATTGCTCCTCAAATCTTGAATTTTGTGGTCTACAGACCCTTAATCGTCAATTGGTAAATGATTGAAATACCCTTTCACCTGAGAAAACAGTCGTGTTCCAAAAGTCGTCGATCTCATTCAAATAGGCGGTTGCAAATTGTACTCTTCATTTTTTGTTCTCTGGTGTTAAAAATTTTTTATTGCAGAAGTCTTTGCTGCCAACGATTTTTAATTTTGAAATGCAGCTCTTGCTCACATGCAAATCTGTTGCGACTCGACTCAGCGACCAGTTCTCTTCCAGTTTTGTAATAGTAGAGAGGCCAAACTAAATTAACTCGTCAAATAACGATTTTCGTAGGACTGAGTAGGTTTATACCGAAAAGTGGTATCTTCTTATTCGGTGGTGTTTCCTGAGTATAAAAAATCATGTTGTCGCTTTCTCAGCCTGTGGAGTGAGGAGCTATGACGTCACAAAGATGGCCATTCTTAGTTCCAGGTTTTAGTACAGAAACCGGGGTTTAACCCAAACATCCAAAAAGAAAGTTCTACCCAGCAGCAAACTGTTTAGTACTCTCCTCTTAGTAAGTGGTAAAAAGTTGCGCAACATTGCGCTTCGGGTTTAGGCGGAAGAGGGTCGAAAGCTAGAAAGGTGGTAAAATGGTAGTTTTCAACAGTTTTTCGCGAATATCTCGTTAACTATGAGGTTTAGCGCAAACTTTATCTTATACAAAATTAATATATATTTAATTTACAATAAAAATGGTCTTATGCATTTTTGACTTCTAGACAAGTGTTACGGAGATATTGACAGGGCAATGATGTCATTATTTTCTAGGTAGCTTGGGATTCATCGTAATCACTTGAAAATTAGTATGTTTCGTTATAAAGAGTATTTTTCGTTATAAAAAGTACTTAGTAACGCATCATTAACATAGGAACATTTGTATGTGTGTATGTATATATGTACGCCTATGTGTTTGAATCTGACAATATATCTACATTGCTCCCCTCCTTTGTCGTTTTTATCTTAATTTTGCCTATTTTTCCTTTTAGAACATTCATCATATCGTTTTCCTCTTTCCCACTTGAGCTTTTAGAATTACTTCTTCTTCTTTTCCTTTCCCTTTTGCCCTTAGAATTACAGCTACTTAAATTACTTCCATCTTTTGTCATATTTTCCTAAAAATGTAAAATCATGTGAATAGCATTGAAACAACAAACTACAAACTTTATCTAATAAGCTTTAATACAAAAAATAATGGATTTTTTTTCACAATACATGATTTTCAGTTAATTCAATGTTCTTAAATGGAAAGTGGTATGTACAACGTACATGGTAGTTACATAATAATAAATTACAGCAATCAGTAACCTAAAAATCGTTAAGCTCTTTTTCATGTTGAAGATTATCTTCATCGATGCCGTCGTCAATAATTAGTGCATCTCTGTTGATGCACCTATGTCCGGAGCAATTCTTGCACATATTAGAGCATTTCTAGCCACTCTGACGACGCTCACAGTTTCTGACACACACCGTATTACAAGTGCAAACAATGAGGGAAAGCAATTTTTCAGGAGCAGCTGCCTTATGGTTGCAACTGGACGCAAATAACCGCCAATCCTTTTCCAACCCCACTTTAGCGAATCTTTATTGCCATTGAGCCATTGCTGCACTTGATAGTAAACTCTATAAGAGTGTTGTTGTCCAGCTGCTAAAGTGGGGGAAAGTACAGCCAACCTCAAATTTGTGTGTACAGGCTCCTTTGCGATGGTCTGCAAGTAACATTGAAGGCGCAGAGTATCCAAATTATCTGCATTTTTTTATGCAATTATCGAAATGAAGAAATGGTTCCAGCATCAGCTAGCGCATCTGGATCTGCATTTGGGTTGTTAAAAGTCAACAGCTTTGTGTAAAACTCCTTGTCACTTTGCACTTTTTCCGAAGGCTTTATTTCTCCCTTTCTATAAATTGAAGAAACGGTATCACATCCGGCGAAAGTGTAAGCTGTCAAGACAACATCCTTTATTTCCTCGATACCACGCTGTATGCACCAGTGTAGTAAACTTTTTCTTCTTGGTTACCTTTCTTCGGCACAATCATCTTCAACTGTTTGTTGGCTGGAGCATGAACAACCAACAAGACCAATAAATCGATGTCATTGCCAATTACGATAGCCTCTGTTTCCTTCTTTGATTCGTCAATTACTGTAAAAACGATCTTGATGTCAGCACCGCCTTCTGCCTGAATCACTTTGCAGCCAGCTTGCTGTTGTGTAGAGTGATTAGAGCAATCAGTTGCATCTTGTTTTTAGTATTAGTTAGAAATTTTGCTTGTCCAAGAGTGACATTAATTCCATCTTCCAATTTCACTTCAACATGTGTAGTAGTGGATTATTATTATTATTATTATTAAAAAAAATACAGGGGGAGGACTAAGTCCTATATAACCCCACAAATACAAAATATACAGGTTAAACTAGTATAACGGTAACAAGTAAGATGTACAAATAACAAGAAAATTATACATTAGAAAAAAAAATATAATTATGACTATTCAATTCACCTGTCATCTGTCAAAAAGTGACCAATGAAAATCCAGAATTTTGACGTTTCTTGACCAATCAAAAAAATATCAGTGGATATATCTTCCTAGAAGGTATTCAAGTGACTATTTTAAACAAATGTGATTTTTATTAGAAAAAGTCAATATTAGTGTTCTGTTACTATAGAAATCACGTAATTTGTTGCTAGATTTACTGAAAACTAATTTGAAAAAGTAGTTTGGTTCATTAAATAGTCCCTCGAATACCATTCTTAGTCAAAGTTAAGTAGATTATTTTTGCGGTGGTATCACTACTCATGTCCATTGCGCTTGGGATTAGGACTCGTGCTATCGCACTCGTCCTAATCGTACCAAAGCGCAATGGACATTCGTGATACCATCGCAAAAATAGTCGACATAACTTTGACTACTCATGGTATTATAAGTGAAAGTATTAAAGCCGACAAAACAAAAGAAAAAAAAATTACAAACTATGCATTGTCCAGTCTATTTTTAAACGTGTTTACGTTGTCGGAGCTTACCACTTCCTCAGGTAAATTGTTCCAAGTTAAGAAAACTCTGTTTGATAGAAAGAACTGTCGTGCTCTTGATTTAAAGTTTTCTCTTTTAAGTTTAAATCTATGCCCGCGTAAACGGTTATCGTTATTAATATTGAATATTTCACGTAAACCTCCAAAATCAAAATGTAATATTCTAAAAGTTACGATAAGGTCTCCACGAATACGGCGTTCAAGAAAATGCTGCAAATTGCACAGAGTAAGTCTTTCATCGTAAGAAGGCCTCACAAGACCAAACGGCAGTCTTGTCTTGATGATCTGCGCAAATGTACGAGTATGTCGTCTTTGGTGCTGGGTGCTTCACCATAACCATCTCGCCTCCCCACTTCCTTGAACCCTTCATATAATACACTTGGAGCGAATATTACGAATTCATAGGCGCAATTTTAGAATTTTTGCCAAACAGAAAAAGTTACATTTTTACCCCCTCCATATATCCGTAATCCTTTACTCGACTGCAAAAATGCATAAGACCATTTTTATTGTAAATTAAATGTAGATTCATTTTGTATAAGGTAAAGTTCACAGTAAACTTCATAGTGGAGTTGCTAAGCATAACAATCGTTCACTTTTTGATACTAACATGAAATTTGGTACAGAGGTAAAGGTTTTCTTGGCGAACAAAATGTGATATAGTGCCAAGCGAAAAAATTTATTTTTCGGCGGCCATCTTGAAAAAAATAAGTTTGAGGACAGTTTTTTGCGATTATCTTGAAAACCGTGTACTTATGGCGAAAAAAGTCCTAAGTAAAATTGAAGAACACAAGATTCACTACAAATAACATTTACACTTTTTTGTCATAGACCAAACGGTTTTCCTACAATTAGGCCAAATAGCGGTAGGATTGTCAAGCATTATTTAATATGATGTCGCGTAGATCGTTTAGTACGTTACCGACAGTATTATTGTTATGAGTAATATGATACATAAAAATAATACGTTTGTAACAATAATAATAATAATAATAATAATATTTCACCGACTCCTCACGCGTGGTCGGCTTCGGCTCTGTTGGGACACGGAACTTCTGCTACTGTCCTATATATACGATCAATAAGAACAAGTAAATTTTTGTTGTACGTTAAAGCTCTGGAACTGTTCGCTCCATGGTTCTTTTCTCTAGATAGAATAAACTATGCCAGATGGGTAAGTGTTCATATTCGTGACATGAAACTGCTTCATGAAACCAATCCTAAAGTTGCTGAAGCTTTTGAATCGGGCAAGTTCACTGTACAAAAGGGTAATAAAAGTTTTTCATCAATGGCGATTGATCAGGCACACGAACAGAACAATCAAATTGTTAAAAGTGATGGCGGGGCAATAGGTTTAACGGAAAATCCTAATGCTCTGAGACGGTGGATGCTTGGGGGGCCAGAACTTTCACGAGTTATTAACGAGTTTGAGCTGGAAGAAAACAAATATACTAAACATACCCATCATGAAGCATCTGCCACTGCTCAAAACAGATTTAGAGTGCATATCACTAATGCTGTCAAAGTATTTGACGAACTTGGTAACCCTTTCAGCAGCGAATGTAGCGAACTAGTCTCACTCGTATCTAAAGTTATGGCAGCTAAAGAATTCATACACAAAACTCTGCGCAATGTTGAGAACAAGGGAAAACAGGATTATCAACGATTTATGGAAGACCGACTCATCGACCAGAAACAAACGGTTTCTGATGTAATTCGCAAAAATAAATTACCTCTGTTTGATTTTAAACCACCAAAAGCGTCTAAAAATTATAGCAAGTTAAAAGTCGTCAAGAATGATGTGCAACTATTTGGTAGGCTATACATTGCATGTCAGAATAGGAGTGGAGATTTGAATACATTTTTCAGTCATGAAAACCAACCACACCCGCCGTCACTATCCGATAATGGACACATAAGACACTGTACAAAATCGGATCTGATTCCTTGTTTGACGGAGAAAGTAGAAACTGTAACCAACTCACCTGTTTATAGTGCCGGAATATTTGATGGTCCAGTTATAGTACAAATGTTGAAACCTGGTAATTCTAAGACATTTCAAGATTACTTCAACAATGTATTCCTTCCATATGTTTACCGACAACTTAACGTTATTGAAAGAATTGACATTATTTGGGATATTTACCTATCCAATAGCATTAAAGCACATACACGACAAGCACGTGGAGCTGGTACCAGATATCACGTCACCCCTTCAACCCGTCTTCCCATTCAATGGCAGACGTTCCTCAGAGTGGATGAGAATAAAGAAGAGCTCTTCTCCTTTCTTAGCACAGAGTTATTAAAAATCAAAACGGACAAAGAATTGGTTGTTACAGCAGGGAGGCACGTGTCTGATGCAGTTCGGGAAGGTCATGAATCTATCATGATTCGAACTGTTGATACTGATGTTTTGGTACTAGCAGTAGCTGCGTTCTATCAATTGAATCTAAAATACTTATGGATTGCATTTGGAACAGGTAAAAACTATTCTTACCTTCCTGTACATGAAATTGCTAAAGGAATTGGTCCCAGGAAATCACTTTCATTGCCACTGTTTCACGCTCTAACAGGATGTGACACTACCTCGTCATTTCTTGGCAAAGGCAAACGAACAGCTTGGGGAATTTGGAATAGTTTCGACAACCTAACCGAAGCTTTACTACAAATAAATACGAAACGTGAAGTGGAACCCGATCCATTGCGGATTATTGAACGTTTTGTGATACTATTGTATGACAAATCAAGCACTACATGTGATATAGTTGAGGCAAGGAAACATCTTTTCACTAAAAAGCAAAGACCGCTTCAATCACTACATCCGACAAAAGAAGCTCTTTTTTCCAGGGAGCTTTTATATGGGGACAATGTTTGATTTCAAACCCAAATCCAGATCCTGAATCTTGGGGGTGGCAACTGGAAGATGGAGTTTACCAGCCTCTTTGGACCACATCTCCAGAAGCTACTTCAGCGTATCAGAAGCTGGTTTCTTGTAAATGTCGAGTTATATGTAGTAAAAAATGTTCATGCGCTCGTGCAGAGCTAAAATGTACGGTACTGTGTTTATGTGATGGGGACTGCTGTGAAACCGACAGTGACTTTTTCAACTTTTAGGCATTCCTTTCTTTGCTATTTTATAAAAAAAAATCACAAAAGTAGAAATATTTAGTTAAAATAAAGCGTACAAAAAAATGTATTTAGGTATTTTTTATTAAAAATAAAATTATATTACAACTATAAATATATTATTTCCCCGCCACTGAGAAAATTAATGGAGTCGCAAAAAACTCATTACACGATTTTTGTAGAAAATTTAGTTTACTTTAATTTGTGTAATAAGAAAAATATTAATATAATTCGCCGTTTTCGAGATAATGTCGATTTCTGACGAATTTGTGGTTATAACGGTTGAACCAACTTTTTTTTGAGTGGCACTATATCCCATTTTATTCGTCTCAAAAAACTGTCTATGCTCACCCAATTTCAGGTTAGTATCACAATCTGAACGATTCTTAAGAAAATTCGAATTAAGCAACTCCACTATCACAGGTAACGAGATATTTGCAAAAAACTGTTGAAACCTACCATTTTACCACCTTTGTGACGTCATAACTCGTCACTCCACAGGCTAAGAAAGCGACAACAGGAGTTTTTCTACTGAGGAAACACCGCTAATTACGATGGTATCACTCGTTGGTATAAACCTACTCAGTCCCACGAAAATAATTATTAATTCACTTGGCCTCCCTACTATAATAAATAGCTCGCATTTTCTCTGCTTCTGACAAATGTCTGGGAATTTTCCGAGTTTTCAGTTCTATGACAGTTGATGACTAATGTAAACGTCAAAACTCGACGTCTATGATTAGAATATCGTATTACAAGCTAAAAATCTGCCGTGCACTTTGAGTTGGCCGCAACGGTACAGCTCCGTGGCTGGATGTGATCGACAGGTGCGCTGTGCGCGGCCTGCTTGCTTCCTTTTGAAATGCCTTCCTTAGGCGGTGAAATCGAATCCCCTCTGCAATACTTTTTCATTTGCAAATCGATTTAATTTGCATTACGAAGGGTTTCCTTTTATTGTTCTAGTTATCTTCGATTTTTCAAAATATTTAGTGTCACAACTTCCACTTGCGAGGGATGTTTTGCGTAAAACCGTGTATAGATTTTTTACGACTGTAACTATAGATTACAAAATCAGTTGACCTTGTATGACACTCATGGTAACTCGATTACTAATAAATCCTCATTTTGAGCCACATAATGTTCCCTTAATTTTTTTACCAACTATGTGATTATTCACCCTTTATACACGTACGCACCCATATATCTCTCCATCAACAGTGTACAAAGTTAAGTTTTATCTTCAGGAATCTTAATTCTGCAAGTTTTTATAATAACAGAAATAGAAACTGAATAAATTCAAATAAAAGAAGTTCTAACAAAAGTAGAATAAATAAGATGTACTAGTGTTTTAAGACTTTGGAAATCAATACACATACAACTTGATTTCGCAATTTAGTTTGCAATTTTATTTTTTAAATTAAGTTTATTTTGAGATTATTGGTTTTTGTTCCTCAAGGTGAAAAATAAAAATGCATTGTGTTTATTTAAATCTGAAATTTAGTAAAATTTCAAAAAACTGAAGATTTCATTAATTTTTCTTTCATTTGATAGATAGCAATTTTACTTCAAGTTTATTTTTGTTTAATTTCCAGTGATAATAAATATGTAATTTGAGTGTTCGCATGTCTATTACTATGAAAGACTCTACAACTTTATATTTGTTTGGTACCGCTTAAATTGAAGTTTAATAATTGTCGATTAGTCTCTAAAGTTTTATATTATTCAGTACACAGTTAATAAACACTTACATTTCTAACTGCTTGATCCAACATTTTATTTGATAACAATTTTTTTGGGTATAGAAGTTAAATCAAATAACTTAAGTTTTAATCTAAAAAATTCAGAGCTTTAAATTTCTTTGTCCTGGTTTAGTGAATTTACAAATGGCAACCCTAGCAGGGACATATGAACTACAATAACTGATGTAGTGTTTTCCATAACGACCACTAGCTTCTGGTAGAGTACTAAAGAAAGAATGACATGGGAGGAATACGAGTACTAGTGAAGCCTCTTGAACATTATAAGCAAGCGGTTGCATTATTCATTCAGCTACAACTGGAAGTTTTCGTTGTAAATTTTTGTAGTAACTAGATTCAAATATAGAAATTTCAGGATTTAAAAATACAAACGCATAGTACTGAGCACAAGATAATTTATTTTTTGTTTTTACATTTCTATACATTTTTATTAATAACCGTAGTGTTTTGCATAACCAATACGAGCTTCAGGTACAGTGCGAAGGAAAGAATGGCCTGGTAAGGATACTAGTGAAGCATCTTGGTGAACAGGAAGAAGGTTAGATCGTACCGACGGGACTTCCGAAACTTTATATGCTGGCAATTCCAGTCTGCGTTCAGCTACAACTGGAATTTCACGTTGCACAGTTGCGTAGTGGCTTGATCTAAGTACAGGAGCCTTTAAAAAAGACCGGTACTTCGAATTTTCGTGCAGTTACAAAAGGAATTTCTTGCTGTACCGTGGCGTAGCGCGATTGAACTACAGGAATTTCTGGGGTTCTCAAAGCGTTGTAAGTTGGAACTTCAATTCTGCGTTCGGCTACAACTGGAGTCTCACGTTGAACATGTGTGTATTGGCTGGTTCTAACTACGGGTACTTCAGAAGCTCTCAAAATTGGTAGCTTAACATTACGAGCAGCTACAATTGGAATCGGTTGCTGTACGGCGACATGGCTGGATCTAACTGTAGGAATTTCAGGAACTTGCACAACATTGTAAGTTGGAAGGCTAGGTTGAGCAATTACTCGTACAGCAGGAGTTTGAGGAACTTCCAAAACTCTGTAGGCTGGCACTTCAATTTTCCGTTCAGCAATAATTGAAATTTCCTGTTGCACACTTGAGAAGTGGCTGGATCTCAAAGTAGAAACTTGTGGAACGTTTATAGTCCTATAGGCGGGAATTTCGAGTTTGGGCTGAACGTAGGCAGTTTGCACGGTAGGAACCTCCAGAACCTTGTATGCAGGAAATTCAAGTTTTGGTTGTGCAATCAAACCGGAAGCGTCTATTCCTGCTGAATGGAGGAGGCTTGGGGATGCCATTGATGAGGCAATTAGAACAGTAAATACGATCTGTAAGCACAATAACATTTTATGTGAAGTAAAAATCATATTGAAAGCTTTGTAATATAATACTTACCAGGGAAAGCATATTGATTTTCGTTTGTAGCTAGTCGAGCTAATCTGAGAAGTGAATGATAACTTTAGAATTGTTACAGGTTTTTATACTAAATTTGACTTACTGTAAAGACATTATGCAACATTAAAATCGTATTAGTAGAACAGGCAAGCATGCATTTTATTAATAAAACTGCAAAATGTTTTCTTTAAAGTTATTTGTGGCCACCTTGTTCTACCAGTATTTACATATAACAATATTTTCTACAAATGTGTAAAATTTTACGTAAACTTTATGGATTTTTTTTAAATTTAACCATAAGCTGTTAACCACGGGCATTGAATATAGATTTAATAGACGTAAATCGCATTGACAAAGTAAGGAAAGAATTATATAGGTTTATACAATATTTGCATTTGCAATATATTAAATATTTTTTCCTGCGTGGTGGAATTATTTCTTAGAGTAATGGTAATATTAAAATAATTCTAAAGCATATTAAGATAGTGCTAACAAGTTTTGCATTTTATTAAAAGTTTACCTTCAACGTACTTAACTACTTTTGGTAGCTATTAAATTTGGATAGAATAAATACTTTGTAGTAATTCTACCCTGGAGTTGAAAGGTATGCACAATATTTATTAATTTATTAAAGGGCACAATAATTAAATTGCAGGCTTAATATCAATTCCATAATGATTACCGTCCACGATTGTCTCTATAGGGATTTTCCCTATTTATGAAATTGTTACCTTACACTGCAGTTTCAACTAAAAATACACATAAATAACATTTTGCAAATACTAACATTAAATTTATGTTAATACATTTCATAAACAAAACTTTCTAGCAAAATATAGTAATCTGCAATATTTTTTGTTACGTGTTACATCGCGTATCTTTGTTACATTTCTATGTTTCTTTTACTCTCAATTGTATTTGCTCTTAGAGTATAGTTTGTTGTTTCTATAAAAATTGTTATATTTTTTAAATTAATTGGCAATATCCACTATTATTACAGTTGAAAGAAAATACTTCTAGAGCAGCGTTTTTGCAGTTTTTAAATTCGATCTGTTGAGTAAATACATATAAATTTAAACGTAATTCAGCTACTTGCTCTCTTTAGTGCTAGAATGAGTTAAAAACATGTGGAAATTGTCACAGTTGGCATTTATGTCATTTAACATTAATGGAATTTAAAATTCTCTTTTGAAACTAAATATTGCGGGTGTTTTTTATCCTTCCAGTATTTTTGCTATATCTAGAAAACTACAACTGCACAAATGTCAATAATCAAGATGTACATATGAATCTTGTTAAATGAGCGCTTTAAAATTTAATTTTAATTGTTCTCTATTGTAAGTCCTGTTCTATTTTTAGGCATGTAATTAGTGACATAATTTAATATCGCAGAGATATACTTAGTTTTCGATTTGAAACACTCTTGATTGACTGAGAGAATAGGAAAACTGTCGTACGTGCTGGACTAGAGCATTGAGAATCGCCGGAGGTGGCAGTGGCATTTGATGATGTGTAGCCATCATTCCAGGTATTTCCAAAGTTTATGTCGTAATTAAATCTGTACATTATAATTAAACAGATTGAAGTTAACAATGTCATTAAGAGTATGTTTTAGAACGATATAAAAGATGTCTAATATAAATATCCAACCATGGGGAATTGCAATGTAGTCTGTTGACACTTTTTTTGGTAAAATAAATCAAAATGAATGCCCAAATACCTTCTACTAAAATATTTTTTCTTAGGTTTGTAACGGGGTAAAGCAATCATAAAATATTAGATAGCAGTCTATAGATTCGTCTAGAAGATTTGGCATAAAGGTTAGGCTTATGGCAAATTTTTGTCTCCATTGCTGTTAAGTTTACTCGTTATGCAAAAACTTGAATTGAAATAGTTTCGTAAAACCCTTTCAATTTAATACATTCGACGCATAAAATCAATGACAGCAAAAGGTGGGGCGCATGGGGTTGCCGGGGTTTCGGGAAATTTCCCGCTTGGCCGCCGGTTCGTGAGCCACCTTCGTGAAGATGTTTTTTTTTTATAATAATGTTATCTTTAATATTACTAGTATTTTTGCGAACAGTAGAACTTCCGCATCTCTCTTTAATATAATTGTGAACAAAGATAAAACATTCCAACACCCATAAGCTAAACACTGAAATGAAACTCACTCCCCAGGGGAATTTTTGGGTAAATACTGACTATGGGGTATCACATATGAATAAGAGAGAAATGTATGCAAAAATGATCAAAATCGTTGGAACCATTTTTAGAATAAAAAATTTAGTTGTTTTTTAAGACATTTTTTTGTGTATTTGGGCTTCTTGGCAACGAACACTGCAACGCAGTAAAACCAAAATCTGGTACCATCATTCCAAAGCTTCGTAAGACATCTCTTTACAATGAAAATCAATCTGTAACTTCCCCGCTATGTGTGAAACATACATAGTTACATACCGAGATAGGTTGTACATAGACGGAAATTATTTTTCGCCTAGTCGAGTCGTTTCGAAAGCCCACGTTTCATTCGGTCAAAAAATATAAAAAAACAAATCTATTGAGACGGATACTTTTATATAAAAATACGCCGCTGCTACTATAATTAGTGTGATAATCAAATCGATAAAACATTCCTGAACTGAAAAAGGACAAGAAACCGTGCTCGAAAGAGAGAGAAGGGAAATATTTTATATAGCAAAAAAATACCACTCGCTAGATAGTACGTTCTCTGATCCCTTAACATTTGGAAGTCATGAAAGCAAGAACCGAAAGCAGCTGTTATCGATATCGGCGATTCAAATTTAAACTCAGCCCCTGGAAAAGTAGTTAGACTAGTCAGAGTACGTAGAAATGGAAAAGGGAGACGAAGAAGTTCAGTTGGAGGAGCCAGCAAAGTCAGAATAAAAAAACTCGGATGAAGGAAGAGGAGAAAATGAGGATAATGACGATGATTATCTAGAAGAGCCGACTTCGTCTTTCTCTGGATTAATCATAGAGGATGATACTCCTGAACTACGGGAATAGTATTGCTCTCGTCGGCAATATGACTATCATGACAATTTCTTCAACCGTCCCAATCGCAATAAACTGAAATTGTTTTTTGAATACCATCCGCTCAAAAGGACATTCCTTGCAATCTTAAAAAAACATTTACTTGTAAAAACGAGTACAGCGAAAACAGAAAGACACTTTTATATACAGTTTGTTTGGCATATGATGATCAAACTTCGGTTTAAAGGTGTGTCTGAATGGAAACATGTTTATCAGCGCATAGAGGAGCATGTAGCAACCATCAATCATCAAAGAAACTGTGAAACATATTTCATGAATACCAAAAATAAGACAATTGAAAAATTATTTTTCCGACGACCACTACGAAAAATGCCAAAAATGGCATGGCTTGGTGTTACTGAAAGTGACACATTGCACAGGTCACCTGAAAAGGTCACGTGGAGCGTCAATTTTCCGTCTTGTAACACTAGTGCGACATGGTCTCCCGTAGCAACTAAAATGGGCCAGAGCGTCACGGCTAATTCGGCATAAAACAGTGCGCAAGTCGCGAAACAAGCCGGTTCAAAAATCTAGTAAGCTAATGTCACAGAAATAGTATGACAATTTAAGTTGATGTTTAAACAATAATTGTTTCATTTTGCGGTTAAAAGTGGTAAATTTGGTTTATATTATAAAGAATCAATAGTATATTGGTGGTCGTCGGAAAAGTATAGTGTATAACACGTGCTGATTGGATATTTCACACTTTTGCGAATGAGCCACTTGCCTTCGGCTCGTGGCTCAACTATCGCATTCGTGTGAAATATCCAACTTTCAGCACTAGTTAGACAATATATTATTTCGTAATTTTAATTGGAGTGTGAAATAGAAAAGTTGCAAATAACCGACATGTTATGCACGTTGTAATCGACGTTGACAGAAGAAACTTACAAGTGGTCGAAGGAAGCAGCGCCAAGCAAAATTTTTGGGAGCTTGAATAAAGCAGATAATGAAGCAATGTTGACTTAATCCATGTTCTTAACATCATTGACTGCTCTGAGTTATAAAGTAACTTTATTAAAATATACCGGGTGGCCATAAATATCTGAGATCCCGGTAGCCATGGAATTAGCTACTTATAAATGTTGGTTAGTATTATATTTCAATTACAATAAGTATTGGTACCTATGTAATGTAATAAAATGCAATAAGAGGAGGGGAATGTGCCCCGGATTCTGCAGTTTAGCCTACGCCTCGATTATAAAAATCTCCTGTTCTAACTTCATTATTTATTGCAATCTGTAATAATTTTTGACAGATAGGAATTTTAGTTGTGATGACATTACTGACATTTAGTTTAGTTGGATTTATCACTTTAATAAAGCGGTGTTCATTCCAAAGGTAATGTGATATCAGATATTTATGGCCACCCGGTACATATATGTTTTGATTGCGTAGATATTTTCAAAGAAATATTAATGAAATTGAAAACTCTGGAGATAAGTTGCTAGGATTGGCGAAACTCGATCTTGCAAGAAGTGCATTCGAATTTATTATTGAAGAAACAATTGGTTGAATCTCGTTCGCAGAAGAGAAAAGAATTGTCTGATGGGGAAACATGATGAAGTCTTCGAATGTAAGAAAAACCAATTCAGAATTGGCTTTTATAACGTCCTAATGGATACTGCACTAAAGTCAATTACCAGGAGATTTTCAAGCAACGCTCAGTTATGTGGAGAATGAATATTGTGGACCCAAATAATTTTGAGAAAATACGTAAAAAAAAATCGATTTGATATCGAGTCAGAAGACGTGTTCTCAGTATAATCAGACGTTGGCAAGAATGAACTACTGAAAGCAATGAAGTAAAACTCTTTCCCAGAATCTAAGAAATGCTAAAACTGTAATATCAGCTGTTACAGTGCAATTTTAAAGTTATTTATCCCAAGACCATTATTCTACATTGACGCTGGGCTGTAAGTATGTACTTTTATTGCACATTACAGGGGTAGCTTGTAAGTAGTCGTTTTAAAATTTGGAATTCATTAAAAATAGGCAGCAGAGTACCTTATCTGACAATCTACTAGAGTTGATGAGTATTGAAAATAACAACACTGACGAAATTGTTAACCGTTTGGGTGAAACAATTGTTTTTAATTGTGCTATTTACATTGTGGCTAGTTTAAAAGTAACCAACAATTCTTATCTAACTTCAACTGTCTACGTTGCCTCAGATCTAATATCTTTGAACACTGTCTTTACGTGTTAGCACTTCACTTTTGCTCGCTGACGCAACACGTCACTCTAGACTAGCTCAAAATGTTTGGTCCTCTACCTGATGTAAGACTATTTATAACATTGATTTAATTTTGCTACTCAATACAATTTACTTATTATATTATCTTACTTTTATTTGTTATATTTTTTATAGAATTTGTGTTTTTTTGTCTATAAATGTAAATTCATGTTTCATAAAGCTGTATTATAAATTTGTTGTGTAACGTTTCGCTTGCGAATCTAATTTCTGAAGATACTTTAAAAGTATTGGGAATTTAATTCACCGCCTTATCAAACGTTTGCATCTCAAGACCGCGCTAAGAAGCGATAGCGCGGGCCGGTAGCCGATGCGCAGGAAGCCACGTTTGCGCGCAGGAGTGTTTCCCCCGCTATCTAAGTGGGGAGCGCGAGCACCGACCAGGAGCTGCCGAAACGTATAAAAAGGAACGCCCGACAGCTCCTAAGGAGATTCAATCCCGAATCCTCTCCTAAATCTCTCCTAATCCACCCGGAGCGATTACTCTTTTGCCCTGTGCAGGTTACTGTCTAAGCAAAGGAGAAATCGCCTAAATAAAAGTTCCTGCAGGTTAGGTATGGTCACTGTCTTCCTGCAAGAACACTCCGATGACCTAGAGATCCTTATCTAACCCGTCCGCCGTCCGAAGATAGAGCGCGCATATCATTTATGCCCTCGAAGGCCATATTCCGAACGCATTAATTTTCCTGAATTTTAAAGCACTAAGAAGCCGTCAACATCCCGTCACCACCAGTGGAAGATCAAGCGATAAGAGACATACCTGCAGACATCGCCGCTAACACCCCGGAGCTATCCCCAAGGCTCCTTGAAACAACTCTCCGCGCTGCGGCGATCCGGGCGGAGACGCGTATTTATCCGAACGTCGAAATCCATGGGAGTCCGACTGCGGCACAATTTCGAGCTGCGAACGCCGCCAAATCGCTCAGCGGCCCCGGTGTAATTCGGCACACCAGACGCGAGCCCGAATAACTTCTTTTGTCGGCAGGTATCTCCGTAAAGTACCACTAATAATCCGAATGTTCGCAGCGTTTGTTGTAAACAAACAATCGCATATCACAGCTGGGGCATTCGACCAACGACCTCTTCTGACTGATAAGAAGCCCCTGCGCGGACAACCGGCCCCGCGATACCTGTGAGGACATCGACGCGCGCTTCGAAGGCGTATTCGACGCGCTTGCCCTTCTTCTGGATAATTTGGATCGCTCCGCCGCTATCGAACCCGAGCAACCCCCTGTTGACGCAACTACCCCCTGTCCGTAATATACAGTGTGTCCTATTAAGTTCGCGTTTAATGTAAATAGTTAAAAACAGTATATTTTATTTTCATTATTTATCCTGTGTCATTTATTGATCTACGCTATACCAGAGCAGTTTGAACGTATCTTCCGGCTTAGAGCATACCTGAGGCAACAAGGCAATTTAAAATATTTCTAAATAAAGGCGGGCCGTTACATGGCACCGAAAAGCAGGGACAGCTCGAATATAAGTAGATCAATGAAAACACTCGCCCGCCGACCCGATTTACTAGAGATTGGCGCCCGAGGCATCCTGAAAATTAATTCCGAGTAATATTAAGGTCGTAACCGACTCGCTATACAAACTCTGTTCCCAGATTTACAATGGTAGATCAGGACCCGAACACGAATGGAGACGGTGCCGTGGTACCCCCTCCGAGAACGAAAGTCAGCTGGATCTACAACCTCAAAGCGGACGTCCTCCGAGAAGTCGTAGCTGGAGCGGGACTTGATACAAGCGGCAACGTACAACAGCTGAGACAAAGGTTGTCACAGCACCTAAAAGGAACCGGGAGCGCAGACCCAGACGACGGAGAGGCGTCCGACGAAGCGCAGGGAGACCGGCGAACCGAGGACGACGATGAAGACCAGCAAGAAGAACGATCCGAGAACCCACCGAGACTCAACATTGCCCAAATATGCAATAGCATCCGCAAGTGGGGCCTGAAATTTGATGGCACGTCTGACCCCATTTCCTTCCTGGAAAGAATCGAGGAACTGTCGGCATGCTATCAGTTCCATGATCAAGAGGTTCTAACCGCCCTGTCCGAGCTTTTCAAAGGGAAAGCGCTGTTGTGGATCCAAAACAACAAACAAAAATGGAAAAGCTGGGCAGATTTTGTAGTGGCCTTCCAGAATCAGTACCTCCCGCCACGTTTCCAATTACGCATGGCCGAAGAGATCCGCAATCGAACTCAAGGCCAGAAAGAATCTGTGGCAGATTTCACCACCGCCCTACAGACGCTATTACGAAGATCCGGAGTCACCCGTGAACAGGAACAACTGGAAAGAATTTACGAGAACCTTCGTCCGGAGTACAAGTTGTACGTACGCAAAAAAGATTTTCGCCGGCTAGACGAGCTTGTGCAGATGGCCGAGGGGTACGAGGCTCTCCAAATGGAACAAACGTCTTTTCAACCCCCTCCGACCGTCAACGAAGCGTATATGGTGGAAACCGCGTATCAGCCGACCAAATCCAGAGTCTCTTTCGCTCCGGGGTTTAAGACGCCCATCGTGTCGTCATTACAAGCCTCCAAGGACAGCCCGCAGGAGCCAACGAAGTCCGAAACCAAGAAGACGGCAACCGACCCCACCTACAAGCGCTCGGAGAATTGTTGGAGGTGCGGTCAAAGAGGGCATTGGAAAGCTCGATGCCAAAGACAGCCGAAGCTCTTCTGCTCTTGGTGCGGCAAAACCGGAACGCTGACAAGAGACTGCCCATGCGAGAAGGCGGGAAACGCTCCCGGCCGTCGAGAGTTGTGAGGCGTTCTCGACACCCGAAGGCCAGGTCCTCCACACGTCCGAACCAATTCCCCGAGTGGTCCAGGTGGCTAAGGCACGTAAAGCGCTTCTGTAAACGGAAGGCATCCCCTGCGTCCCGCGCGGCCACCTTAGACGCCAGGTTGTATATGCCAATAGTTGTCAAGGGAAGAAGATTCAACGCCCTCATCGACACTGGTGCCGCCAAGTCGTATATGGGGAGGAACCTCCAGCAGTTCCTTGGACGGCAAGGCATAGTTAAGAAACAACATAGCCCGACCCGAGTGCAGTTGGCTGACGGCCAAATCATCCCCACTCAAGGACGGTACAACCTCACCGTGTTCATCAATGACGCCCCGTACCAGCTGGAAGCCCGTGTGGTGGACACCCTGTCCAGCGACGTCAAATACCAAGTTGTTATACGCCCCGCCTCCCAGGCTGTAACAATTGGCCAGATGGAAATACCCCTGAAGACGAGCAGCGAACCCGAAACCCTGGCAGGTATCGTGCCACTCACCGCTACACAATCCAGCCGACTCGACGAATTCCTGAAGGAAGAGCTAGAAAAATTTCCGAGCACTAGTAAACCGACTACGTTGGTGGAACATCACATTGTCCTAAAGGAGGGAACGAGGCCTATTAAACAGAGGTACTACCCGCGGAACCCGGCCATGCAAGCCGTCATAAACGCCGAGGTGGACAAGATGCTAGCGGATGGAATAATTGAGCCGTCCTCCAGCTCGTTCAGTTCTCCAGTGGTACTAGTGAAGAAACCGTCGGGGCAATATCGATTTTGTATCGACTTCCGGAAGGTCAACGAAGTGACCCGCTCCGACGCGTATCCCATCCCTTTCATTGACGGGATTCTTAATAAACTCCGGGGAGCCCAATACATCAGCACGCTAGATTTGAAACACGGATATTGGCAGATCCCACTAGCGACAGAAAGCCGCCCCATATCGGCGTTCACAGTCCCCGGCCGAGGGTTGTTTCAATTCAAGGTCCTTCCCTTCGGCCTTCATTCGTCCGGAGCCACATTCCAGAGATTCCTGGACACGATCATAGGACCCGAGCTCGAGCCCTATGCCTTCTGCTACCTGGACGACATCATCGTCGTCAGCAAATCGTTCCCGGACCACCTGAGACATCTCCAAGAGGTTTTCCGAAGGTTGCGCTACGCCGGCCTCCAGTTGCAGCCCAGTAAGTGCAACTTCTGTCAGTCCGAGTTGAAGTATCTGGGCCACGTGGTGAACAAAGAAGGCATCCAAACCGACCCCGAAAAAGTGGAGGCTATCTTGGCAATGGAAGTTCCCCGAACTCCAAAAGCAGTCCGACGATTCCTCGGCATGGCCTCCTGGTATAGGAAATTTATCCCGAATTTCTCCCGAATAGCCGCTCCCCTTAACAAACTTATTAAAAAGGGTGTTAAATTCCAATACATTACCACAAAACCATGGAGGTTACGTAGTACATTACATCTGGAACAAATAAA
>CALNHX010008158.1:44797-64236 GCA_940337035.1 Agriotes lineatus
ATCTTTTTTTTTTTTTTTTTTTTTTTAGTTTATTTATTGCCAGTTCAACAAAGTGCATTGTTATTCATGGCACTGATATTAAGTTTACATGTCTTACAGAACACATATCATAAGATACACAAATTAACGCATCAAGTAGTCCTCTAGGATGAATTGCATATTCTTGGGTGTTAGCGGATTAATTGTCTTCGTATTCACTATTGTCGTATAGATCTTGTGGAAGTTTTCGTTGCAATCTTCTGTGTATATTTTTGTGTCCTAGCCGGTAGTGGGCAGCACCTTCACAGTTGTTAATATTAAGTAGGAACTTTTTGGTAGTCTTCCTCAGATATTCTTCAATAGTTGGAATTTTTAACTCGTAATGCAGTTGTGTATTTCGGATGTACCAAGGGGCATCAACTGATATCCTTAGGATTTTATTCTGCAGTGTTTGTACTTTGTTGATGTTGGATTTAGAGGCATTGCTCCAAATAACGCAAGCATATGTTGCTAACGGTCGAATTAGCGATTTATAAAGGAGTAGGGAGCAGTCAGTTTTAAGTGATGATTTTCGATTAATTATTGGATATAATTTTGTTAGCCTGGCGTAGCACAAGTTGAGCTTCTTATTAATGTGAAATTTCCACGATAAGCGCGTGTCTAAATGTACACCTAAGTATTTCACTGTTTCATTATTGGGATTCCATTGAATGCACGTACCATTTATCACAATGTTATTAGGATCCTTAATCCTTCTAAGGGCGAATATTTTGGCTTCGCATTTCGTTGGGTTAAGTGTTATATTCCATTTAGTTAGCCAGTTGTTTACTTCGTCGACAGCTGATTGGAGTTGAGAGATTGACTCGTTCAGGTTCCAGTTTTGCGATATGATCACAGTGTCGTCAGCATACATAGCAAGGTTTTCGCGTGTAAGTGGAATATCTCTAACAAATATATTAAATAATATTGGTCCCAGAACACTCCCTTGGGGCACTCCAGCTTTGATAGATTTGCTATCAGAGACAGTTGAGTTGATTCGCACAGCGAAGGTCCTGTTATCTAAAAATGAGTGGATTATCGCTTTAAGGTAGCTTGGTATTGGCAGTTGGAGCAATTTATATTTAAGACCTTCAGTCCAAACTTTGTCAAATGCCTTTGCGATATCCAAAAATACAGCTGTGGTATACTGCTTGTTTTCGTACCCGGTCTCGATTATTTCTACTATCCGTTGAAGCTGGTGGCAGGTCGAGTGTCCGCTTTTGAACCCAAACTGAAATGGTGGAAGAATAGCTGCTTCTTGCAGTTGGTCATTTAGTCTGGAGTAGATTATTCGCTCAAGTATTTTTGAGAGAGTATTTAAAAGACTTATTGGTCGATAGTTATTAGGGTTTTTGTTATCTTTTCCTGGCTTGGGAAAGATAACAACTATGGCATGCTTCCATGCTATTGGAAAGTATCCCTTTCTGAGGCAAGCATTAAACAGTGTCGTCAGGAATGCGAGTACCTTCGTTGTAAGTCGCTTCAGAATTTCATTGGTGATAAGATCACATCCCGGAGACTTTCTTCTGGGTAAGGTGTTAATGATTGCTTTGATTTCATTGGGGGAGGTAGGTTGTATACGGTCAGGAATTGGGAGATGTGATTCAGTGTAGTTTAGGATCGAGTTAGTGAAAGCATAGTTGTTACCGATTGTGGGAGTAAATGTTTGTGCTAGGTGATTAGCGAATAGCGCAGATTTGTCCTCATCCGTATAATAAGTTGTGTTGTTGGTTGTAATTGGGGGTATTTGCTGAGGTTCCTTTAGAACTCTTCTCGTGGCTTTCCACATACCTGGATCTCCAGGTTCTAAATCCTCGATATACCTTTGATATGTTAGAATTTTGTAGTTTTCAAGTTCTCTTTTGATTCGGTGTGCTAGATTATTTAAGACGTTTTTGGTTGTCGGGTTTCGAGTTCTTTGCCAATCACGCCGTACTTTGCTTTTTTGTTTTATTAGCTCAATGATGTAATTTGGCGGTATGTTGTACGTTGCTGGTATTTTCCTATGATTGGTTTGAGTTGTCTGCTGGATGCTGTTTTGTATACTGCTAGTATAGTCTGATCAATGTCTTTTCTGGTTTCAAGATTAAGCGGGTGTTTGATATTTTGATCAAGATGTGCTTGAAAGTTTTTCCAGTTGACAACGCCGTTTATTAACTTGGGGTTAGGATGGTTGCGGTGTGGAGCGCTCAGAAACGTTATCACCACGGGTAGGTGATCGGAGTCGAGTTCTTCGATGGGTGTTTGGTGTATTTGTTTGGTAAAGCATTTTTGAAGGATTATATCAAGGATGTCCGGCTGGTGATCCGCTCGGTAGGGATAGTATGTGTGTTCGGTAGGGGCTAACACTTGGAAATTGTACGAGGCCGAGTAATTAAGGAGTTGAGCTCCTGCAGGATTGGTGGTTCTGCAGCCCCAGGCAGTGTTTTTACTGTTGAGATCTCCAATCACGAGGGTGGGCTCATTGGTATTTAAAAGAATTTGTATGTCGTCGTCTGTAAGTTTTTTATTGGGTTGCTTATATGCACTGATTATGGTCACCTGGTTGTTATTACACAGCGTGATTTTTACTGCAGTCGTTTCTATTGTGGTCTTCTCCATGATTAGTGGGTGATGGGTAATTTGTCTTTTAACTAGTACTGCGACTCCCCCCGAAGCTACTCTAGCATTTCTGTCCCTTCTGTAAATGTAGTATCCAGGTATTTTAAAAACATCATTTTCAGTAAGATGAGTTTCTGATATGCATGCGATATCAATGCTGTATCTGGCTAGAAATGCAATAAAAATTGAGCGTTGATTTGTTATTCCGTTCGCATTCCAGTTTAGGATTGTTAAGTTTTGTAGTATTTTATGGGCCATTGATAATGTTAGGAAGTATTGTGTTGATTAAAAATGTTTTAATTTGAGGAAGGAGGGGAGTTATAAAATCAAGAAGGATTTTTATGAGGTTATTTATTATGGGTGAGTCTGTAGCGTTTATTGTTGAGTTTTGTTGTTGATTTGAAGTTGGTTCTTTTGAAGAATTTTTAAGTATGTAAGAATAGCTATGGTTTGGGTTTGTTGTCGCGCTGGGTGTATTCCTGCTGTTGTATCTGTTACTGGGGGTTTGGCTACGTGCTAGGATGTTTCGCTGTTGGTTATAGCTTTTACACCCCCTGTAGTTGGCTGGGTGGTGCTCGTTACAGTTTACGCAGATTGGTGGATCATTGAGGCGTTTTTGACATTCGCTTGTGAGATGGTTGCCCGGGCATTTAACGCACCTAGGGGTAAGATGGCAGTAATTCTTCGTATGGCCAAAACGCTGACATCTGTGGCACTGGGGGAGATCTGTTGTTTTTTTTCGCGTTTCTACTTTGACAATAGAATAAAAGAGTTTATCTAACTTGTAGATTTCTTTTGCTTCGTCGTTGTTAGTAAGATCAACTGCGCAAATGGGTGAAGGTTTTTTATCTTTGTTTAAAAGACGAGTTATTTTAATTATAGGATAGTTTTTTAACTCATTCTGAATTTCTTCCGTTGTCAAGGACAGTGGTACATTTTTAATTACCACTGAAATTGGTTTATTATTTGGATTTTGGAAGGTGTGGTACTTTATATCATTAGTTGTATAGAATTTAGTGAGATTTCGATAATCATCCTCATTAGTGAGGTTTATGCGAAGGATGTTTCCATTAAAAGAAGTTGTGAAATTATTAGCGACTGTCTTTTTAATATCGTTAGTTACTTCTGTATATTTTACTTTATCAGCATTATGAAGAAAAATTGGTTGTATTTTTATTTTTGGTGTGTTTGTTAGTTGTGTTGATTGTGAGGGGCTTTCGCCCTCGATTTTTTTTCCGATTTCATTGGGGAGATAGTATTTATTTTGTGTTAGTAGGTAATCTGAATCCCACATATACCTTTTTTGCACGTCGTTATGAATTGTTGGCGATATTTGATCTGACTTCCGTTTGGCATCCGAATTTGATGGCTGATTGGCACTTGTATCCATATCCGCATTATTCGTGAGTTGATTGGTATCTTCTAGAGGAACAGAATCTAGAACATGTTGATTAATCTATTTTTGCGAGTAATTAGGAAGAAATTCTTTTCTGTTGGGTAATCTATTTTTGCGAGGGATCATAAAATTAAATAGGCTTTTAATAGCTGTACTTAATAAGTACTAACTATAGCATCACTGCTTATGACAATTACTGGAAGTTATTTTTACAAACTACTTAATCCATTTTCAAGGAATCGAGAACATCAAGTTTAATTAAAAAAAATAATTCGTTTTTGTTGAGGTGAATAATGGCGGTGAATTATTGCGGCGGTTAATTTTTGTTGCGGTGAATTGTGGTGGCGGTGAATTGCATTCCGGTGAACTGCTGGCGGTGAATTGCTGACGGTGAATTGTTGGCGGTGAATTTTCCTAGACCCCGATCTCAGTATGGCTTAACAACAAATACATGAAAAAGAAGGCAAAAAGCAGAGATAAAAACTTTGCAAAAATAGCAGGCCAATTCGTAAGGGAGTAGATTGGAAGTGAACAAATAAGAAAGCAATGCGACAATATATAATAAGATGGATCAGGGGGAGGTGGAAAAGGTGGAACCAGCAGTACATACATAACAAGGGTGCCATTAAAAATAAGTGTGAAAATCGTGAACGACGGAGAACCTCTAACCACCAGTCTGACTACCCAAAATTAGAAAAAGTCATGGACTTGAACGTCCCATGATTACTGAATTATTTAGAACAGTTAGGTTAAAAGCCTTGAGAAGCAGCTAGAAGAAGAAAATAGTTTTTAAAAATAACAAAAAACTGATATGCTTTTGATTTATGAGAAAGCGCACTGCAACACTCATTAGCTCGCCGTATGCACTCAAAACGAGAACTTTTCAAAAGCTGGTTCAACATCTTAACACAGCCGGCGAATTCAACCCCAATAACGACTATCGAAGACGTGGCCGAGATCTTCAAGTTGCGCCACTAATTTTAGAAGCGGTAGAAAATCGGCCTGGTACCAGCATTCCAAGGATTTTGGAATAATTTCTTGCGTCTAAATCTAAGTTGAGTCGAATCCTTCGACGTGAACGTGTACACCCTTATCATATGCAGCGAGTGCAGGGATTGTTATTGGAAGATCATCCAAGCTCCATCTAATGATGCCATCAAATAGAATTAGTTCTATTAGAAGCAAATTCCTATGAAGTGTATTAAATTCCACCGCTTTTCGTTTTCATCACTGCTTTCTGCTCTAGACAAGAAATGCAATCGTATAGAACATTTGCATTGAATTAAAGGAAATAAATTATCTACTCTACTCTACTTTTATTTAAGAAAACCTACCAACACCTCCTTTTACTTATAACTCATTTTTCGTCTCGTTATTAGATAGGAACTTGTTGCAAGTATTATATCTTTTATATGAATTTCTATATACCGCAATCAATTATTTTTGTACAACCTGTTGCAATTTCATGAACACATAAAAGCGATACACCTACGTTTGGTCTTGTTAAACATGCATCTTATTTTATTTAACAGTTTTAAACAACTGATTTAATTTAATCAGCTCAAGAATGTGCTGCAATTGTAGGTCAGCATTCAAGGTCAACATGAGCACTGCGTTACCTACTAGTACTACAAAACACTATTAAGCAGTTTCATCTACAGCGTTTAGATGGGTCGACCCTGTATGAAATGTAAGCCAAAAATCTTGTGTAGGAGAAGATGCATAACTGGATACGCATTAGATATTTGCCTAAATGTTGATTATGTGATTATTGTGTACAAGAACTTCATGCGGTACTTAATTAATGAGTTAAACATTTAACATGTTTGTAGTTGGCGATTATTGGCAAGTAAACACATCGTCTGCAGTCGGCTTTACATAAACTACATGTCCAAAGATATTCTAACTGGTGGCTATAAGGAAAACATGGAGAGCCGTAGTACAGGAAGCTAAAGCATTTTAGGTACTGTATGGCCATTATAAGTAAGTAAATAATCAACTACGCTTCGAAGAGGATGAGCTAGAATTACTTAATCGATTTTGCGTTCCAAAAATTACTTTTCACGGAGTCCGGATATCTTCTTTGCTTGAGCAGAAAATAAATAATGTTGGCAACATTTCAAAGTGTCTCTCTTAGAAAAAAAGGCGACGTAAAAATTGGCTCTTCGTCTTGTTAGATCGATCTTCAAAGTAGAAAAACTATTTTTATCTATCGCCAACCGCAATTAACCATAAAATCAATGCTGTTATCCAAATTAGCATGAAAAAATATTGAAGAGTTACCGTAAAAGAGATATTGTCCGAAATCGATCACAATTTCGAAATCAGAAAGCTATTTGCGCGAAGGGTACTAAGACCTTTGAGAAAGTGTACCATTGTAGAGTACTGGCTATGAATTTGTACAGTTTCTTGCATACTTAGCGGTTTGACCCGCAGGAACTTTTACTTTCTCGGATAGATGAACAAATCGCTTAGAGGAGTGAAATTCGACTCTCCAGAGGAAGTAAACGCTGCGATCCGAGAATGAACGAAAAGTGTTTCTAAAAACTTCTATGAATGCTGAATGAAGAAACTGGTGGAATGCTACGTTAAGCCTACTGCCCTGAGGGGCAATAACCTAGAAAGTATTTTAATGAAATTGAATTAATATTTGTGCAAACAAACCGTTTTTCACATTAAAAACTTATTATTTATCTGTTATACATTTTAGTTAACCTAAAGATACCTTGTCATTCGTAACATAATGACGGTAGCACATTAATATGTAATTAGAGCAATAAACTACTAAGGAGGGTATTTAACCCTAAGAGATTAAATTAAGACGTTGGCTTCGCACGAATACGTTTTAATTCTTTGATTCTGCAGCCGTCGTACTAAAAACAAAAAAGCACAAGAAAGTCGGGCTCCGTTTTAATTAAACTCCCATTAACACCGTGTCAACGTAATTTGAAGTTAATTGTTTTTTTAGTTTCAAGCTCGCTAGAGATATAAACAAATTGCAGATGCTTACGAATAAAAAAGGGAGAATCTGCCTTAAATTTAGCTTCAGTTTTGCGGAAGCTAAGAGGGAACTTTAAGCCTGTTATATTACAAGCAGAATTCTGATAATAGACATTCAATCCGATTCCCTGTTTGGAAATTGTATATAATTGTAGGCAATTTCTATCCTACATCTATCTGAGTGTCATACTTCTTCGTTATTCAGCAAACCAGCATAGTAACCGTTTCAATTATATACCGCAGTAATTTTTAAAAATTTACAATTATTGTCAGCCCCTCTTAAGCCAACGTTAAATAATAGGTCTCATAACACTACGTAACTTTATAATGGCAGCAACCGTTTTGGTGCTATAGAAAAGTAGGAAATTTGATAAAAATTGAATATGTCACGCCTGATGGATGTAAACACGCTAGCTTGAGATCGATACAGTCTATCAGACCAGTTTCTGTGGAACATTAACGCATAGACCTGAAAAAAATTTAGACCAAATCGTCCACTTGGGTAAAATCGGTTACCTGGGGCTGCTGTGCTCAATATATCGCAAATTCATATTCTTATATGGGTATTTCGCCACTCTGCAAATTAAAATATTAAATAACGAAAATATTAACAACGAACGTTTCGAGGGACAATCTGCCCTCGTTATCAACGAATAACAATTAAAACTAACAAGAACTTATCTTTTTTTCACTGGAAGGAAAAACGACCAACCTCCAATGAATTTTCTGACATTGACGTTTGTTGATATCTGTACCTACTTGATCTCATCTTTAAGAATCGATAGCCAACTATTGTCTAAAAATATTGAGAAAGACGACACGCATTTTTCTTCGTTAAGTAAAATGTATGCCGTTTCCTTAATTTTTCGCCTAGTTTACATCGATTCTTTAGACAAGATCTTTGTGTTGTCCCATTGTATTTTATGGTTTTCATCCCAAGCATGTTCTGCCAGCTTAGACTTATTGAATTGATACGTTTTCAACATATTTTTATGTTCTTTAACTCTGACTGCTAAAGGCCGGGATGTTTCACCGATATAATATTTCCCGCATTCACAGGGAATACTATATATACAATTCCTTGAATGTTGTTCTTCGTTGAACGGTTTAGTTTTGGTAAGAACTGACCGTAAAGTATTCATCGTTTTGAATACCGTCCTAACATTGAATCTATTTCCAATTCGTCTAATTTTGTCAGATATGCCTGGAATATATGGTATAGTAAGAGTATTATATTTTTGAGTGTCATTCCTTTGTATGTGTGTGGCATTGCTTCGTGTATTGAAAATGTTCCGAACAAGAGTCTCTGGATAGCCATTATCTTGTAAAACATTAATAATAAATTCTTTCTCTTTTTTGAAAATTTTATCATTAGAGCAAACAACTTTGGCTCTATCGTAAAGACTTTTTACAACGCCTGTCTTTATGTTTTTGTGATGGTTAGAATTAAAATGTAAGTACCTATTACTTCGACACGAAGTGTACGAAGTATTGAAATTCCCTCATATCGAAAACCACTCTGAGTCAAATATCTCTAAAATTCGTGCCAACCGACTAATGAACCCGCTATACCAAATCTCCGTTTCGGCTGTGCGGATCTTTTGGTGAAGACCCCAGTCCACTAGACCCCTCCCTGGTATTGGGGGGCGCCTAAACGTGCTGTGCGGGGGATGTATGTTCGTATGTGTACACGATTCCGGTCGCCAGGAACATTCCTGAAGTCTTGGATCTTTTTCATACGATAGGGCGTCCGAAAATGAAGGCAACATCAACTTTTGAGGTATGGTCGAAGGCAAAAACCAAAGATATGGCACTTTCTGACCTTTTTCATACAACACTAAAACCTCGCCTTCTGCTGATATTTTTTAATTGGTCAAGAAACGTCAAATTCTGGATTTTCTTTGGTCACTTTTTGTCGGGTGAATTGAATAGTCAAGCTCATATTTTAAAAGTAAATTACATGGATTTGTCAGTAGCTTAGGTTCCGTCGAATTCACGACAGTACCTGAGGTATTGCTTGTCAAAGATAAGGTTATATTGACACTTTGATACGATCATAAATCCACGTAAGTCAACATAAATAAATAAAGCACGTCATACATCCTAGTCAAATTTATAGGACTCACCGTAATATGTTTGCAATCCGCTAAACTTATGAATTTTCCGTAACATAACCTGAAAATGACCCGGCAGCGAAGAAGTCAAATAAGCAGTGGAGTAGACAGTAGACAACAAAAGCGGCGGTAAAGACAAGAGCGCCAACAGCAGCAGCAGCAATGGTAGCAATCCACCGAAACCCACAAAGAGCACAGGTGGCATTTTACAGTGATTTTGAAGGATATAGATACAAACACAAGGTTCACCTAATGTGCCAACATAACCAAGACATACTTTTTGAGGGCCATCCCTTTCTCAAGCAAAATAATGTATATGTACAGAGAGATTTTCTTTACTACGAGCACGGCAGACGATATGTCGAATTTACAAATGCCGAGAATTTGACTTTGACAGTTCGCGTATTTTGTGAGTAGATAATATCTGCTGTCTTTTCTATCTTTAAAATCGATAACTACGAAGCAACGGAACAGTGCAAATTGTAAAATGGTATTATCAGGGTCCAACGGTCGGGGAAATTCAAAATTCTTTCACAACATTTGGGAATAGGAGTTCTTCATCGTTATCAACTTTACATGGAGTTATTTAAAATTTTGGAAACTTTGGATGTGTTTCTCCCCAAAAGCACAAAAGGCTTAATGTTCCCAACGAAGAGAGGAATTTAAAAGAGGTTTGTATTACCGCTAATGACTATCCACATTATTCATTTAAATAAATTGCAGAACTAGTAGATTTAGCTGCGATATTCTTCCCGTTGACCATTTCAGAAGTATGGAATTTTGTGAAGATCAGGCAGAAATGCCGAAAATTTCCTTTGGAAAGTCGTTTTCACTACGACTAACGATTTGAAGAACTGCGTTTAAAAATTAAAGGGGTTGTTCAGAGTACTAGCACTAATACGTCAAAGGCAGGCTCTTTGCAGAAGAACTAATTTAAACTTCTTAAATTTTGTTGTTTGAAATAAAAATAGTTTTATTTTTGTTTATATATTTTTTTACTATGAGTTAGTTTGTTCGGAAGAAATTATAGTCCAAGAACCAGCGACGGATATATTACAGTATTTTTAACAAGTCTGTAACTGTTATGGAAGGTTCCTTTGAATATACTGAGAAGAGAATCCGAAAGTCTGGCAAGCCTGCGGTGGTGGTTTTAGCCTTCTTGTGTCCACAAAACCTAGGAATAATATGTTGGTAACTCTGTAAGTCTATGTCAAATTCGAGGTTAGCAGGTTAGATTTTGCGTCAGTCTGTGTCAAAACTGACGGAAAACACAGACTGACGCAAAATCTAACCTGGTAACCTCGAATTTGACAGACTTACAGTGCCACCAACTTATTATTTACACGTTTGAATTTCCCCGGCCCGCTGAGGATCAGTTTTTTTTGGATCTCTCGATATTTTACAGTAAATGGTTAAGTTTATTATGCAACTTTATGTGAATCTGGGGTAAACTTACCACCCGCGAAAGCGTCTGTCAATCTTTTTACTTACATAAGATATGATTACCTTTAACATAGCAAAGAGCCAGACTTGTTATTATACTTTTTTCTTATTATTTTTTTCCATCCTTCAAGGACGCAAGAGGCCAGACTTCGGGTTTCCTTCTCAGTATATTTAAAGAGACCTTCCATAACAGTTACACGCTTGTTAAAAATACTGTAAGCAAACCCGTTGCTGGCTCTTGGACTATTATGTCTTTCTTCAGAATGCGTTTTACTTTGTGAACTACCTTCTTTTACTTTACTGTTAACCTCTAAAAATCCTGTTTTTCAACTCTGAATTTATCACCTGAATTAATCATAGAATAACACAGTACCTCATACATACTATCTGTGATATAATAATTAACAAAAATTACACTAGGCGTGGATGCCTCGTCTGCGTTGAACAGTTAAACAATCAACGCAGACGACCCGTGGATTAATATCAGAGTACCTTAGATCGACTGTCAATCGGTCTTGGCGTCTTTTTAGGCAATCCTAAATTCGCCGTGATTTACTCGTGTTCGCAGTTCATGAATTTTCACCGTATGTACACTTGCTTTCAAAACTTTCGCGTACATCTACTTTTCGCTGTATTAAATCAGGGTTGTAATTAATCAACTCTGACATTTAAATTTTTGAAAAGTCAAAATGCCTCGACTCACAGAGCACATGCTGTCAATGTAATTTTTAACCTAATCTCAAAATTACCCCTTCACACAGCTAAAATTTCGCAAAATCGTTGTTACTTGATTTTGAATGTGTACGCGAAAGTTTTGAAAGCAAGTGTACTTGATATGTACGGCTATCGCCTTAAAAATCTGGTACACCAAAAAAATTTTCCCTTTGTGAATACAACTGAAATAACATAAGTTACGTCCACAATATGTTGGTGGCACTGTAAGTCTATGTCAAATTCGAGGTTATCAGGTTAGGTTTGTCCGTCAGTTTTGACAGAAACTGACACAAAACCTAACCTGCTAACCTCGAATTTGACATAGACTTACAGTGACACCAACATATTATGGACGTAACTTATGTTATTTCAGTCGTATTCACAAAGGGAAAATGTTTTTGGTGTACCAGATTTTTAAGGCGATAGCCGTACCTATTTATATCTGTTCCAATTGCGCTGCCAACCCTGAAGCAAAAGCACCAACATTTAAATTGTTAAGATGTTATATGTCATGATAGAAATGTCAAACTGACACTAAGGAATCATGTATTTTCAATTTCTAACAAATACATTGTAACCAATTGGTTCCAACTACCTAGTTTTCATCTTTTGGTAAAGGATATGCATGTTAGAATTTCTAATGCGTTTTTAATACTACTTACGCTACCTGTGGTAGGCAATGCATGTCAAGAGTGAAATGAAATATGTAATTTAGATGCGATTAAGACGTTTACAGTAAAAATAAATGCGTATTATCCACAAATCCAAATCCACAATAAATGTTTGAGTTTGACATTTTATGTGTCATTCATAACAAGGTGCAATAATCAGAAGTAATACTATAAGTACTTCGATATTATCGGGTTATATGTCGATAACTTGTTGCACAATAATAAAAGAGTGTCAGTTTGACAGGTTAAATAGTCCGACCGCGTCAGCGGGAGGATTATTCTGTCAAACTGACACGATTTGTTATTGTGCAGGAAGTTTGAGACGTATAACATGTTCGAAGTACGCATTGTATTCGATTTGATTATTTTTTGAGTAAATTTTAATATTAGGATCAAATAAATATTTTAGTGGCACCTCGATTTGTTTGTATTAACCTAACTGAAAGTCATCTCCATGAAAACAACATCAAGTTGACAAAAGTTATGTATTGCGTCGCCTAGTGAAGTTACTGTAGTATAATCGATTTTGTACCGGGTGGCCATAAATATCTGATATCACATTACCTTTGGAATCAACACCGCTTTATTAAAGTGATGAGTCCAACCTAATAACTAAATGTCATTAATGTCATCACAACTAAAATTCCTATCTGTCAAAAATTATTACAGATTGCAATAAGTAATGGAGTTAGAGCAGGAGATTTTTATAATCGAGTCATAAGCTAAACTGCAGAATCCGGGGCACATTCCCCTCCTCTTATTGCATTTTATTAGATTACATAGGTACCAATACTTATCGTAATTGAAATATAATGCTAACCAACATTTATAAGTAGCTAATTCCATGGCTACCGGGATCTCAGATATTTATGGCCACCCGGTATAATCGAAATTATACAAGATAACTTAACTAAATCCAGCCTTCTGATTGGTTGAGATCGCTACGAAAAAAATAATCAAAAATATACGTTTTTGAAAAACAAAATAAAACATGTTGTGTTCTATATCTAGAGTGCTGTACTCGCAATAGCAAAAAGGCTAGAGTATATTCGTATGCTGTATTACAGAAGAAGATAGCTCGAAAATAGTTATTTACCTAACAAGTTCGGGAAGGTAATTTTCCCGAATGAGCACTTTGTTTGCAGCACTCCCTTCGGTCGTGCTGCATGTAGTGCGAATTCGGGAAAATTCTTCCCGAAGGAGTTAGGTACAATGTTTTTTGTAACGAATAACTGAAAATATTTTAAAAAATAAAAAAATTATTATTTAGTGTTTTACTAATTTACTGAGCTGACAGCACAAATCACTAAACTTTTATCTACGCACCTGTCAGCTTTTGTCGACGTTTACAGCGCCTCTGGTGTTTGCAGGCGCAATTAAACCAACGAGGGACAATCCTCTGTATAATAAAGGAGAACGATCCATACGTGTGTGTCCCGAAGGCCCCCTTGGAGAGGGGTGGAGCCCCGAAAGCCCCCTCAGATACGGGCAGAGCCCCGAGGGCCCCCTTGGAGAGGGACAAAGCCCCTAGGGCTCCACTGGGGAGGGGCGGAGCCCCGAAAGCCCCCTTGGAGATGGGCAAAGCCCGAGGGCCCCCTGGAGAGGGGCGGAGGCCCGAGGGCCCTTTTGGAGATGGGCGGAGCCTCTAGGGCCCCCTTGAAGAGGGGCGGAGCCCCGAGGGCCCCCTTGAAGATGGACGGAGCCCCGTGGGCCCCCTTGGAGATGGTCGGAGCACCAAGGGCCCCCTTGGAGATGGGCAGAACCCGATGGCCCCCTGGAGAGGGGCGAAGGCCCAAAGGCCCCCTTGGAGATGAGCGGAGCCCCGTGGGCCCCCTTGAAGATGGGCGGAGCTCCGAGAACCCCCTTGGAGAGGGGCGAATTCCCGAGGGCCCCCTTGGAGATGGACCAAAGTAATAGGCCAAAAACCTGGTGGTAAATTGAATAGAATAGACCGAGCAAAAGCTCGCGCAGCCCCGTTTATTATAAAAATTTACAAAAAACAAATTCCCCTAGTTTTTGTTGGAAAGTAAAAAACACCGCAGTGCGGGAAAAGTAAGTTTCCGCGCATCGGGAATGACCGGGAAATATGAATTTTGAAGTCATGAGTACAAAAAGGGATGTTACATATCTTGGCACATAACCGTATGTAATATATTAATGTTGTATTTGTAGCTATATCCTTCAAAATCACTGGCATTTTGTCCTACTGGAAGCACTTCATAGGTTTTACTTGTTTTGCCATTGCTGTAGGTGTGGGATACATGGATTATCTTGAAACTAGAGTCAACACACCTTATGATGACAAAAAGGTACTCGAATCTGCTTGTTTCGAGTACAAATCAACATTTTTTTCTGTAGGTAGATGGTCATGAAAAGCGGACTTGATATACCAGAACGTTTTTAGGGCAGCTACAGGCCAGGCACATATTACTTCGACACGAAGTGTATGAAGTATTGAAATTCCCCCATATCGAAAACCACTCTGAGTCAAATATCTCTAAAATTCGTGCCAACCGACTAATGAACCCACTATATCAAATCACCGTCTCGGTTGTGCGGATCTTTTGGTGAAGACCCCAGCCCACTAGATCCCTCCCCCGTATTGGGGGGTGCCTAAACGTGCTGTGCGGGGTATGCATGTTCGTATGTGTACACGTACACGGTTCCGGTCGCCAGGAACCTTCCTGAAGTCTTGGATCGTTTTCATACGATAGGTCATCCAAAAATGAAGACAACATCAACTTTTGAGGTATGGTCGTCGGCAAAAAAAATTTTTTTAGGGTTTTTTTTTAATAAATAACTGGTTGATAACATTTCATTGTATTGGTGAAACAGAGTGATGTTGAGTGTCGAAGTATTATTGGAAAGCACGGAAGGGCGCTTTTCTTGGGTGGGGGGGTACCGTATATTTAGTATTGGTTTTCTTACGGTATACTGATGTTTCAAAAGTATTTATTGTGCGTGTGATTAGTGTATCAAGAAAGGGTAACTGATTGTTTTGCTCTGTTTCTAATGTGAATTTGATGGAGGTTTCTTTGCTGTTAATATGTTCAAGAAATTTGTCTACCTCATCCATATCATGAGGCCAAATTGCAAAAACATCATCGACATATCTCCACCAAACTACTGGTTTGTTGGAAATAAAAACAAAAATATACAGAACACTTTACAAACACAGAGAACAATTTACAGATTTTGTAAGACGTACGCTAACACCACACTACAGTAAACCACCACATTTTTATGGATTACCAAAGATACATAAACCAAATGTACCACTTAGACCAATAGTTAGTTCTATAGGTTCTCCTTGTCACAGTTTAGCTAAATATTTACTTAAGATACTGACTCCTATATCAGGAAATACAGACACGTATATAAAGAACACGCCCCATTTCCTTGAAAAACTTAAAGAAGCAAACATAAACACACAACACTTAATGGTTAGTTTCGATGTAGTTAGTCTCTTCACTAATGTTCCAGTAGACAAAACACTCAACATCATTAAACATAGGCTACAAAACGATAACACATTACATACACGAACAACATTAAACGTTGGTACCATTATGGAACTTTTAACACTATGCATTAAAACGACATACTTTCAATTAAACAATAAATTTTACCAACAAGATTTCGGGATGGCAATGGGTTCACCTTTATCTCCCATTGTTAGTAACATTTTTATGGAAGACTTTGAACAACAACATGTCTACACGTACACCAACAAACCAGTAGTTTGGTGGAGATATGTCGATGATGTTTTTGCAATTTGGCCTCATGATATGGATGAGGTAGACAAATTTCTTGAACATATTAACAGCAAAGAAACCTCCATCAAATTCACATTAGAAACAGAGCAAAACCATCAGTTACCCTTTCTTGATACACTAATCACACGCACAATAAATACTTTTGAAACATCAGTATACCGTAAGAAAACCAATACTAATAGGTACTTACATTTTAATTCTAACCATCACAAAAACATAAAGACAGGCGTTGTAAAAAGTCTTTACGACAGAGCCAAAGTTGTTTGCTCTAATGATAAAATTTTCAAAAAAGAGAAAGAATTTATTATTAATGTTTTACAAGATAATGGCTATCCAGAGACTCTTGTTCGGAACATTTTCAATACACGAAGCAATGCCACACACATACAAAGGAATGACACTCAAAAATATAATACTCTTACCATACCATATATTCCAGGCATATCTGACAAAATTAGACGAATTGGAAATAGATTCAATGTTAGGACGGTATTCAAAACGATGAATACTTTACGGTCAGTTCTTACCAAAACTAAACCGTTCAACGAAGAACAACATTCAAGGAATTGTATATATAGTATTCCCTGTGAATGAGGGAAATATTATATCGGTGAAACATCCAGGCCTTTAGCAGTCAGAGTTAATGAACATAAAAATATGTTGAAAACGTATCAATTCAATAAGTCTAAGCTGGCAGAACATGCTTGGGATGAAAACCATAAAATACAATGGGACAACACAAAGATCTTGTCTAAAGAATCGATGTCAACTAGGCGAAAAATTAAGGAAACGGCATACATTTTACTTAACGAAGAAAAATGCGTGTCGTCTTTCTCAATATTTTTAGACAATAGTTGGCTATCGATTCTTAAAGATGAGATCAAGTAGGTACAGATATCAACAAACGTCAATGTCAGAAAATTCATTGGAGGTTGGTCGTTTTTCCTTCCAGTGAAAAAAAGATAAGTTCTTGTTAGTTTTAATTGTTATTCGTTGATAACGAGGGCAGATTGTTCCTCGAAACGTTCGTTGTTAATATTTTCGTTATTTAATATTTTAATTTGCAGAGTGGCGAAATACCCATATAAGAATATGAATTTTGAATTCACGCCACAAAGAAGTTTCAGAGAATATCGCAAATTATGCCAAATAACAGATTACGACTGTGATTGCAAAGTAATCAACTATTCTTTTATTTGCCGCTCCAGTAACACTTTATATGCTGCAATATTGATAAGAGGGTACAACCGCCTCATCTTATTTCTTGGTACTTTTTACGTGGAAAAATACTATACTATAAGCCGTTCACGACCTTTTTGGGACAGGGTTGGCTATGATTTTTTCTTTTCATGTTGGACTAACTGATTCGATGATGTAGCGGATGCAACTTTTTTTTCTGTCCGTGTCTGTTCGACATTTTCTTGCCACCATATTGCCAGATTTATTATTTTAATATTTGTAAGAAAATAAATAATTTATCAAATGTGTAATAGTATATTATGTTATTAGGAGCAAAAGTTATATTTTATGTGGCGAGGCTGGACGGGTTATCTGCCGAGCTTGCGAGGCAGATAAGTACAGCCGAGCCACATAAAGATAATTTTGCTCCGAATAACATATAGTATTTTTTCTTCAAACGTTTTTATAAGAAATTATTTACAACTTGGTGAACAAAATTCGAAGAAAATTACTTGATCTCGTCAGCGGCAGATAATATTATCTGCCGCTGACGAGCGGCAGATAAAGTTGTCAGCGGCAGATAAAGTCGTCAGCGGCAGATAATAACTTTATCTGCCGCTCGTCAGCGGCAGATAATATTATCTGCCGCTTGGCAATAAAGTGAGAGTTTAGCATCATCAATCCAGCAGTATAATGCCATATTTTACTGCCGTTTGAAGAAAAAAATAATTTTAATTTCCGTCAACGGAAAAGTTAAAATGCCCAAAATAATTTTGTTACAACAAAAAATTTCCATTAAACGATGCTACTTCCAATTTAAAAAGGACAGCCCAAATTTAAAAGAACGCGAGTCCATGTGGAGACTAGAGAATATCCGGCAACAATGCAATTATTCAGAAAATATAACGTTAAACTGAAAACAACCTAACCGAACACAAAAAGTGTCAATTTCCACGAGGGAGTTTAGTTGCAACGGAGGTTCTGCCAGCAAAATTACTAGATGGTCATAGTCTCACCTGACCTAAAAAGATCGTGAACGGCTTATATGTTTCGGAAATGCAATTCTGCAAAAATATACGGTACCCCCCACCCAAGAAAAGCGCCCTTTCCTGTTTTTCAAGAATACTTCGACACTCAGCATCACTCCGTTTCGCTAATACAATGAAATATGATTAAGTTATATATAAAAAAAAACATACGACCATACCTCAAAAGTTGATGTTGCCTTAATTTTCGGAGGACCTATGGTATGAAAACGATCCAAGACTTCAGGAAGGTTCCTGGCGACCGGAATCGTGTACACATATGAACATACATACCCCGCACAGCACGTTTAGACACCCCCCCCAATACGAGGGAGGGATCTAGTGGTATGGGGTCTTCACCAAAAGATGGGCAGAGCCGAGACGGTGAGTTGGTATAGTGGGTTCATTAGTCGGTTGGCACGAATTTTAGAGATATTTGACTCAGAGTGGTTTTCGATATGAGGGAATTTCAATACTTCGTACACTTCGTGTCGAAGTAATATCTTCATATGATTGTTAAACGAGCTGATAACTTGCTAAGTTTCGGATTATATGTTATAATTATACGTCAATATTAATTCTCCATTTTAGAATTTTAATGAACAACATTGTTTGGTCTTGCTAATTATCTATTCGTCAAGAACTTCAGTAAGTCGTATATAACAAACAAGGAAAGCAGATGCAACTTGCATCATACACATTCGCCAAATGCAATTAAATTCCAAGCTTTTGTGTAATTGGCTGTTTGATATAATATTTACTACACGAGAATATTACATTACCTACTAATTGTTTCTGGAAGCAACCGTAGAGTGTATATAAATTAAAACTTCAATATTTACGCCGGAGTCAGTGGTGGATCGTGATAATTGTGTTTGAAGGGCTTTTAGTTTGTAACAACTAAACAAAAAGTTACAGATTAATGACTCACCTACATTCCAAATATATGTTCTTTACTATGTACCTACTTTTAGTCACCTTTTCATTATATTTGAATATATCTTGTCTATCAACTGAATTTAACTGAACTCCAATATTTACAGAACCCAATACAAAAAATTCTGTACAGCGCTTCATATAGCGTGCTGAAAGTTTGTGTTTTTTTACCTTCTAATGTAAATGTTTGAGATCTTTAAATCCTAATGTTGACCAGGTGTTGTCCACTTCTTTACAATAAAACAGAAGACATGGAAAATAAAACAGGGCATTTACTATAGCCCATACAGAAACCTATTTGCTTTTCTTGTAAGTGTCCACAGAAAATGTTTTGTATAATTAGGAGCACCAGCGTTATCTTGTTGGTTGAGATTTAAAATCGGTGTAGGTCGTTCAAATTTTTAAATTTTAACGTTTTCAGCCAAAGGTAGATTTTGGAAATTAATATTTGGTTGACGATTTAAGCTTTAATAAAACCTGTACGAAACAACCGAAATCACTGCACACAAACAAATATGCTTCAACTGCAACTGGTATTACGGAACACGATGCAAAACCATATAACA
>CALNHX010008159.1:0-64225 GCA_940337035.1 Agriotes lineatus
CAGTGTTTTTCTTCCTAGTATGATTGTTTTATCAATATATCTCATTTCAACTTGTGATTTTTTATAGCATTGAAATTTAAAATTTACTTTTTACAGTTGGTATTACCACTTGTTATCTGTAGGTTCCTTTCGCCTGCTTGACATTTGTTCAAGTAAGCACCAAAATCTGCTATACTAGTTTTTCGTCGCATTTAGTAATGGCGTTTCAATATCAACCCCTTTAAAGGGATGTAACATTCAAAGTTATCTACATTTTTGAGTTCATAAAAATGTTTCTTATAGGTAAACTATCTTAACCTCACTTTTTTAATACGGAAATGTGGCTTCTTTCTTGTTAATTATTTAGTTGTAGGTAAGCTTTAATATGTCCGCCTGATGACGAGGACGAGCCTCGAAACATTTCTCATACTTTGACGTTCAACCCCATTTCAAGTAAACCGCCCAGATTTAATTTTAACCAATACTATTTAAATATTTAAAAGATACAGTTTGTTCCAATTAGGAAAATGGTTTCATATAAAAAAAAATTAAATCTATTTTAAAATAAAGTGAATTGTGATTGTAATACGACAAAAGTAAGGATAAAATATAAGTATTGCATTCTAATGAAAAATACAAAACGAGTCAATAATGGTAGAACTATATTTTTAATAATTACGATATTTTGTATTAAGTAGAGTAATGCTTCAGTAAATAACGGCGTGCGATTTTTGTTATTATAATAATCAAGGTTGAATGGGGCCATCTAGGTTTAGGCCGAAAAGGTAAAACGTTGCCATACAGCAAAAAAAAAACAAAAGGTCAATAATGTTGACATAAAAACCTTATTATCGCTACCAACGAATGAAACACGATACAGCAATTCTGATACTATTAATATGGATCTAGATTTTGCTTTTTCGTAAATAGGTATACCAAGCTCTTCCTTCTTCAATCTTGAAGCAGGGGAGGAACCAATTTGTAAACAAAAGAATAAGAGTAAAAATTTTCCAATTTTTGTTATTATGGAAGTGAAAATGTGTTACTAAATGTGAAAGTTGCTCTGAGATGGCCATTAAATAGCCAAACTTCTGTCCCATTTAAGCAGTCTTATATCGTTTCCGGTTTCCAAGATTCACATGGTCAGAATAGTTAAATCGGACACCCTGTATATCTCTGTATTTGACTATGGCGGGCGTATCTAATGAATATCATAAACCAATTAAACAACTGTCTTAACATTTTTGTTGTTTTGGCTAAAGTTGGTTAAAGTGACATGAGGTCAGTTACAACTACATTCTATTAGTTATATGCACCACCTGAAATGGGAAAAATCGAATCACCTTCAAAATTGACCTGTACGTTCAATATCAATGATTAAACATTCAGAATAAAATAATCAGTCTTGTTCATACTTCTTTATCGTCCAAGAAGTAGTCTTCGGCCCATGACGAAAAGCACTCACCTAGCAACCACAAAAAAGTTATACTCTATTAATAAGATCATTTTTCATTCAAATATCCGAATAAAAACTCAGTTTTTAATATAATCCAATAAAATAATTTTTATTTGCTTATCTTAAGTTATTGGGATTGATTAAACTTGTAATTACGTCATTGATGACGCGCATTACCTGTACTTCTACTTTTACCATACCCGCCCCTCTGCGATCGCGCCCCCGCGGTCATTAATCTGGCAAAGCCGGGCTCCATGCTTATTTAAAAAGGAAGCGATGGGGTCTTGTAAAAATTTTAAACGGGCGGAATATTTCGATCTAAAATGGAAATTGGAGTGTCACATCTTTTTGTCTCTCCTTGCGTTTTTGTGCCCGCGGCGTTGCGATGTAGTGTCAGCTAGAGATAACTGAAGATAGATGGTGACAGTCAGTGTGCTTGAACAAGAGAAATATTCCATTCCAAAGTTTCTTTGTCTTTTCTCTAGGGGCTTGCATGGTATTTAATTCTGATACATGTTTCTATCGCGCACTGTCCCTGCGTAAATTGTTATGGGACGCTGAAGGTTCTTTTGCTGGGAATTTAAGGCATAATGGTGCCGTATCATGAAGTGGTGCAGTGATAATGGCGCAAATTAACCTTTATTGCCGCCTCTTTTGACACTAATGTTTGTATAGGTAATTAATCGACATCGATATTTAGTAAGGCGGCTGGCATCTTTAAATTCCACACAAGTGTTGAGAAAGTGTATTTGATTGCTAAACAAATGTGAACGATGATATAATCATATCGGATATTGAAACGTAAAAACCTGATCTGCTGATTTTTTCGAATTTCCTTGCGTTGTTGCGTGTAAAAACCAAATAATAAATTACAGAACTTGCAACAAAGCTTGAACTTATTTTGTAGGAGTATACAAGGTATTAGATTTCGAAAACTGTAAGGAATACGAAGGCGGTGAACTTAGAACAAAGTTGAACATGCTTATGCTAGATAATATTAATTTTTTTTGTTTTTGTTATAATATATTATTCTATTTATAAGAACGCATTTTGAAATTGTTAGAATGTTTCTTGAAGAAGCATTCAAATCCAGTTTTAGATTTTTATTTATTTCCAAAATTAGAGAAATTTAACATGCAACAATATTCAAAGTGCGTAGTATATACAGATTTATAATTGAAAATAAACAATAGTATTCGAAGTGCCTATTTTAAACAGATTAAATATTAGAAGCGCCTTTTACAAGGTACACTTGCTTTCAAAACTTTCGCGTACACCTATTTTTCGCTGTATTAAATCAGGGTTGTAATTAATCAACTCTGACATTTAAATTTTTGAAAAGTCAAAATGCCTCGACTGACAGAGCACATGCTGTCAATGTCATCTTTAAACTAATCTCAAAATTACCCGTTCCCACAGCTAAAATTTTGCAAAATCGTTGTAACTTGATTTTGAATGTGTACGCGAAAGTTTTGAAAGCAAGTGTACATCTATTTTTCCCGATGTAAACTCAACCTTCAGAATACCACCTTAGTAACCTGTGCATTTAAATTAACTTGTCACATTTCCCGCTATTACGAACGCGGAAAATCGGCTATTTGAAAACATGTCCTGTCAAGTCGAAATAACGCTTTTTGGTCTCTGTCGAACCTTTTACAATGAGTGTAATCAAGTATAATGCTTGTTGGTATAAATCTGTGTAATAGTGCAAAAATGTTGTATTGTTAATTTTCTTCGTGTTGATAAGGACTCTTTATGTATTAATGCACTTTAATAAAACGCAACCGGTTATTGGCTACTTAATTTTAGAGGGTTGACGTTTTAAATACAGAAGGGGGGACATTTCAAATGTAGAAGGGGGTAATTGTCCCCGGCTCGTATATATTAAAAAATGCCCTGCTCAAGAATGCATAACACCACAGACAAACTCTAGCACGTACAGTCTCAGCCACTATAATGTGGCTGCGTATTATGAATGAGCGCTACCCTAGCGTAGCGGCAAATTATAATATATCTTTGAGATTTCCTCAGATATCCTCAAGATTTCTTCAGATATCCTGAAGATTTCCTCAGATAGCCTCCAGATTTTTCGGATATCCTTCAGATTGCCCAGAGATATCCGAAGATCTCTCGATACCTCCTGAGATTTCCTCGGAGCTCCCCTAGATATCCCCAAGATCTCCCGGTATCTTCCAGCTAGTGTACATAGGATATCCTGTTGTGAGTAACCCCTTGCAAAATACATAGGTACAACTAAAATACGTATAATAGTCGTAATTATAAACTTTGAAACAAAAAAACTATAATACATACTTATTCAGTATAAAAAGAAAAATTCATCTCCGGTTATTGTCAATGTAAGGTCGATTAAGTACTATAATCACAATTTTTTAAATACAACAAAGAAGTTATTAAAAAAGTTCGTACAGACAATGCACATGGAAAATAGTTTAAATTTTATAACATTCAACTTTGAAATAAAATACCTTCAAAAGTTTAAATGGCACTGATTCAAAATGAATGTGTAATTGTACTACGAAAAAAGATTATTTGCAAGTACCATTTAATTATAAAATAGCCAGTTTTAACAGAATAAAATTGAAACATAATTGGTAGAATGAGTACAAAATTAAATAATAGAATAAAAATATAATCAAAACACTTTAAACCAGTTTATCTTCATCCGTGTTGTTATAGCCTCTTAACCAAATTAATTTTAGTATCGTTAAGAGCTTCATTACCGCACTCAGTGCGGTAATGGATAGATATTACCGCACTCAGTGCGGTAATAAATATTACCGCACTCTTTTTATACATTGAACCAGAGTTTATTAATGAAGATAAAATATTGAACAATACACGTTTGCTTATAGCACACAACGAAACTCGTTTGATTGCCGCAAAACTCGGCTCACCGCCTCGTTTTGGCAATCAAACTCGTTTCGTTAAGATGCTCATAATCAAACTTGTATCGTTAATATCTATAACAATATTCAAATTTGTTAGATATTAATTATGCGCGTGTCTTATTAGGCATCTAAAATATGTTAGAAAAGTTTATAGACACAAGACAAGGTTGAGTGTTTAATTTATTGTAAGTGTCTTAGATACCAATAAGACACAAGTACAACACATTTTATCCACAACCAAAAACTTGGTGGAATGCCGAAGATGCGACACGACATTGATTAATAAATTACTAGTGTCTTATGAGTCATGTAATACATCTAAAATCAATATAATTATGCCATCATAATATAGGCGTCGAATGTAAAGTCAGTAAAAATCTAAAAGACGAGAATCAACATTACAATGTGCATTAAAAAAACTCATTTAGGGTAGGCCTGGCACAGAAATTAATATAGTATCATCAAATGGCTATTTATATATCTAGGGAGCAAAGGTATTCATTTCCTCCCGTGTGTGAATTTAATGCCCGACACGTTAGCGGAGGGCATTAAACACACAAGGGAGGAAATGAATCTTTGCTCCACTGCTATATGTATGATTTTTTCTTCGAACGTCGGTTTTTATTGCAAAATTTTTACAGTTTTGCTTTGGGAATTTATTAGATGTATATTTACGAACTTAAATTTTCTTAAATTTCAGTCAACACAGCATTGCCAAGCTTTGGTGTGGTATCCATGGTGACATAAACACAAATGCGGGAGGTAAAAAATATTAGCTCCCTCCGGGAGTTAATAAAAATTGGCTCCCGCGGGTTGGAAATTGACAGTTTTGTTTCCTAAAACTAGGGCGCAAAAGTATACTTTCTATACAGCGAGTAGAAAATAGTAGTTTGTATACCAAGGCACTGAAGTTTAGATTTTTATCACGAATGTGGAACCACATAAGGCATAAAAAGGAACTTCAGTGCCGAGGAGTACACCATGTTTTTTTTTAAATCGAGAAATCTCGAAATGACAAAATTTTAACCAACTTTTGTAGGTTATGTTAATGTCGGTTGACGTTTACCTATCGCCCCACTGCCTACAAAAAGTCGTAAAACAATGAATTACTTCACTGCCGATTTCTCGTATTTTAACGACGATTTCGAGGTACTTCACTGCCAATTTAAAAAACAATTTCATCTAGTACGGCTGTGGAGTTGTTTCTAATTTCTGAATGCAACTATAAGTCACTTATTAAAAATCAAACGTTTGACATTTAAATGTACAGCGACGCCTATAATTGGCCTAACGGCTGTTGGCTGAGTACGAGAAAAAAAATAAACGTAGGTGCATTAATAAATTAGGAACTATTCCAGTCATACTAGATGAAAATCATTTTTGATCATACTTTATATTACCTATAATTCAACTCGACTCAAATTAAGATAAACTTCATTTTGGTCATAGCTTTGTCCAAGTGAGATCTTTTAAAACACACTCAAGTTAATTTGAATAGAGTTGTATTAAAGGTGATATATTCAAGGGTAATACCACAAGCAGTGGATATATTTTTGACAAATATTTTGCAGTTTTCATGTAAATGGTTGCGTTTCAATTTTCCACAACAAAATCACATAAAAAATGTCACAAACCGAAGGGTATAATTTACATGGCAACGGCAAATTATTTAAAAAACATATCCATTTCGAGTGGTATTTGGGATGACTAACACCCGTATTCATAGTCGTTCGCCAGCGGATCGCCGGCGACTCGCCGGAGTTTTGTTATGAATAGTATGTTGGCGGCACTGTACGTCTATGTCAACTTCGAGGTGATCAGGTTAGGTTTTCAGTCAGTTTTGACAGAAACTGACACAAAATCTAACCTGCTAACCTCGAATTTGACATAGACGTACAATGCCGCCAACATACTATTCATAACAAAACTCTGGCGAGTCGCCGGCGATCCGCTGGCGAACGACTATGAATACGGGCGTAACAATATTAGTATAGTCTGTTCACTAAACATAAAAACACAAAGTGGCCTTTGATTTCTAAAATTTCACGAGTGTACTCCCAAAATGCATCTTTTGTCTAGGAATGTACTTACCAAAAGGTTACTAAAACAAATAGGTTAAGAGTGTGACATTTACTTAGCATCTGTCATAACTACTTTTAAGGATGTTAAACAAATACTGTGTTGGATACTATTGATGTAGAATTTATGAATAGGTATTGTTATTACATTTTATAAAACTTCCAGAATATGTACTGTGACACTGAAATAATGAGATTTATTAATTGTCATTTTTAAATTTAAAGTCAACTTTATGCAGGTGTGGAAACCTTTGCAAAACAAAATACAAAATCCCTAGCACAACAATTTTACATATATGCCAACTTCAAAAAAATGTAAATGTTTTTGTGTTTACCGAATGGCCTATACATACCGGGTGACCATAAATGGTTGTGCCAACCTAAGAAAAAAAATCACAACCATTTATGGTCACCCGGTAGTAATTAAATTAATTGAAAAAAATAATCCAACTATTATAATTAATTGCAAAATATAATTTTTAGTTATTAAAGTAGTAATTATTAATGCGACATTTTAGAATTTTGAACACAAGCCACACTTTGTTTATTTTCACGTAACCAAGCAACATCACTAAAATGAATATCGTTGCTAAGCGATATTTCGCAACAAGGCTACTTAGTTTTTGAGTAGCTACATTGTTTTGTGAATATTTTGCATGGTGCCCAATATTCAGTGATATACTGTTTCTATTGGTTGAAAGAGCAAATCTCAGGAATAAGATTGGCTTATATATTATAGAGTTGAATAGTATTTTCTATGCAATGCCTATCCTAAATGAGCTTTTTTAAAAGCACGATTACTAATGCTAACTTGTCACTCGTATCAAAATAGAGTTCCATAAAATGTAGTGTCGCTTCCATTTTTGCTTTACAATCATTCAAAAACTATTTTTTAAAAATGTTTAATATGAAGTTTCATAATACTATGATGTACTTTTTATTAACTGAATGTTATAAATTTATATTACACTACATTTTGATTTTTGCTTGTTTGAGCGGGTTCACCTCTTCGTCGCTTGTTCAGTGGGTTTCTGGGATCATAAACCTCATACCAATCATCACCTTTGGTATTTGCATCTTTCGCCAAAATTGGATCATCAGTATTAAAATGTAGCTCGTGTTGCATCCTTAAAAGTAAAATATGTAGTAAAATAAAAAAAGAGCTTAACAATGTCCTTACCAACTTTCATCTTCTTGTTCTTCAACTTCGCTTATTTCTTTATTTGCAGTTTCTTTACGTGCTTCTTCTTCCTCCCTTTCTTTTTCTTTCGCGGCTAACAACTTTTCTTTAAATTTAGCTAAAAGACTTAAGGTAAACTGTTCTCTGCTGGCACCCTTTTTTGGAAAAGATTTAGTCACTTCTTTGTACTTATTCCGTTCGATCTTATATTCTTCAATTGTATCATTTTTTTGTTGTTCCTCTTGAGTCTCTTCGGCCAACTGTTTTTCTTTTTGCAATTTATTCTTTTGGTATTCTCTTTTAACATTTTCAATTTCCTTTTTTATTTCTTCTCTGAAAATACAAGTTCTGCACTTAATAGGGATCACAATAACACTTCTAATTACTTACTGTCTTCGTTTCTTTTCTTTAAATTTTTCTTCATAAAGATAGGACTCATACTCATCAGGTTCCTCAACATCATACGATTTTTTTAGAATAACTGGTTTCTTGTGATCAGTTTTTAATTTCTTTCTTATGTTTTCTAACTGTACTTCTGGATCAGGTTCTGTATTAATCTCTGCATTTTCTTCTGAAGTTTGCTCAGTTGGTGCAACAACAGTTTCTGCACTTAATTTAGGATCATCTATAAAGTACATTTTATTACATTAGAGTTGAAAGATATTATTATATTATTACCTAACACATCATGAGTTGATTTGCTTTTGCCTGAAAATTTTTTGCTTTCAATTGCTGTTTCCTCTTCATCTTCTTCTGCTTCTTGCCCGAATGAGAGAAGCTTAAAATTCCTATCACATAAAAATGTATTACCATTAATTACACCTATTAGATTGGTTACCTTACTTTACTCCTGGAGTTTTAGTTTTCTTTTTCTTTTCTACTGTTTTAACTTGCGTCTGTCTTGGTTCAATGTCAGTAAAAGGATTATTAAGAATTTCAGTTTTTACGATTTTATGAGGGTATGCAGGGCGCTCATCCTCTATTAATCCGTCCTCTAATTTAAGCATATTAAATAAAGTTTCACCCGTCACTTTACCAAAAATTGTATGCTTATTCTGCAGCTCTGGTGTGGCTGCCAAGGTGAAGAAGAATTGTGATCCATTGTCATCCTTGCCAGCATTCGCCATGGCAAGGAGACCTCTGCGTACAAACCTCAACCGCTGGTGAAATTCATCTTTAAATGGCTCTCCGTAAATCGACTCTCCCCCTGTTCCATCGCCAGTTGGATCGCCTCCTTGTGCAATGAAGCCTTTGACGATACGATGAAAGACTGTGTTGTTGTAATATCCTTCCATGCATAGCTGTATAAAATTGCGGCATGTTTTTGGAGTTTCCTTAGACCACAGTTCTATATCTATGTCTCCCACAGTTGTTTTTAATAAGACCTAAAATACTTTACCGTACTGATTCTACTAGCGTTTAAATTAAATGTCTTTACCTTGCCACTAGTTGGAGGTTCTAAAATATATATGTTACTCATATTGAAACTGTGATGAACTTCTTAAACAGTCGATATTTAAGCTACACACTCAACACACATCAGTTTACTATTCGATTTGGAACTTTACGTCAGCCATTTGTATATGTTCATTTGAACTACCATAACTTAATAGAACCATGTACAGTAGCGGCCAAAAAAATGGGACAGTTACGTCTAGCAGCCGTTAATTTGTACACCGTGCCGACCAATTATAAAAAGGAGGTGGAGTTTAGTGACGGCGCCGAATTCAAAAAAAGATAATATATGTTGAGTAGAAAAGTATACCTACATTTAAATTCTGTTCCGTTTGAAAGAAAAATCGGAGAAATGGTTAAAGAGCTCGTAAATCTTATAAAGCAAAAATATGAAATATATAAGAATTATGCATTTAATATACAAATATATATAAAAAATGATATTTGAAGTATTTAGTGCTTTACGTTATCACTTCTATACATACTACAAATTGTTAATTCATTGATTACCAATTTTATCAATGTAAGCATTCACGTGCTTACTGTATGTTAATTCATTAATGCTCATAAATAAATAAACAATGGGAATACATTTCAGTTTCTAAGGGGAATCCTGTAACTATTTAGAATTTTTATGACGTCATTTTATCTGTTTTTTATGATTACCACAAATGTGAATCTATTTAACAATATGTAGTGGATGTTCAATTTCTAAGAATTCAGTTTAAAAGATAAACTTATTTTAGTGTAAATTTTTGTTTATTTGTAGTTTATGGGAAGGCAAAGCTATCATTTAACTGAAATTTTAGATTTTGCCGTGCAATCATACTAACTTAAATTTTATTGTAAACACTAACAATTAAACTTGCATATTTACCCAATTTTAACCTCTAGTTATCACTTTTAAAATATTGAAATATGAAATCCTAATAATATAAAACATCGACATATAGAAATGGACCGCTAGTCAGAGCTGCGCGAGCCAAACGGGATAGAGAGAGAACGTATATGACTTGAGAACGCTCTGTCCTTGTTGGCGCTCAGTAGCACAGGCGTGAAAGTGAGACATTATAAGGAGCAACAAGAAAAGTTTGGTGGGCACCCCATCGGCTCGCGGCAAGGAAATTTACGATCTCTAATACACGCAGTCGCAGACAAGAATATCGATTTATCGATTTTGACGTCACAGAACCTTGCGTTTCCCAACGCCGCTTGTTGAGGTTAAGTGCATCGTTTTGCTATTACAGTAAGTATTGCCTATATTTTGTTTAAATACTTGTTAATTCTAATGTCTATTACGTGGATTCAGTTCGGGAATTCATATTTTTAGTTTGTTTACAGCGACATACCGAAATAATCATCCATAGTTAATTTTGTAATACCTATTGCCTCATGTACTACCCATTAACTAAAATAGTTACATTTTTTCAGTGATAAATGTCTTTTGCACGGTGCTAATGGTCAGCACGAAAAAGAAGTGTACCTGCGTTCCTGGTTGCAACAAATTGGTACTACAGGTCAGTGTACTGTACCACGTTTTTTAACTTCCGAAGCATTAAAAGTAATCGTTAGGTATTCCTGCAAATGTGGTAGAAGCTAATACAGTTTTATGACTCTTGGCACGGGCAAAATTATATGTAAGTGTGTTGCCCGCATTTATATTTTGAAGATGATATCAGTCATGTCACAGTTGTTAGTACGTAATAATCAACGTGAGATTATTATTTATCAAAACTATTCAGGATTATTTATATGCATTTCTTTCTGTTACCGATTTTCAACCTACTTTGGAGAATAACTTCAAACTGCTCTGACGATGCCCACATCTTCAAATTTGTCAAGGAGAAGCTAAGCCGAATACCTCCATTACCCTAGAACATCGGAAGAAAATGGCTGCGAAGTAGGTTGTTATTTATTCTTTATGTGTATAAATAATATGTATATTTTATTTAACCCATTCGGAACGGACCGACAAGTCTCGCGCTTCGGCGTAAGACGGCGCCGTGAATCCAACGGCGTGGGACGGCTGCCGTACTGTTACGTCACTTGACCTTGGTGCGCAGAACGCGTTTCTCGCAATGTGAACGGTCAGTCTGTTGTTTGTTTTGTTAACGTCTACACGTTTAATCGTTGTTCAAGTGCACGTGCTATTTTTTGAAAATATTAAGAGCATAAAAAATAAAATGCCGTACTTGTACGTCAGCCGTACTGCTACGAATGACTTTTACAACTGCCGTACCCGTACGGCGTCAGTCTTTCTAAGACAATATTTCTGACGTACATTTACGGCGCTCGGTTATGTTTAATGTGATATACCGTAGTATATGTACGGCACCCGGCCATGTAAAAATACAAAAGTCCTAAATCATGTACGGCAGTCGTCTAAAGCTATTGCACAGAAAGTAGTACATGTACGGCATTCGGCCATCAATGTCCTCTTTGAAAATCGTACCGGTACGTCAACCGTCCCGAATGGGTTAATTCAATGTTGTTTTATAAGCATTTATTTTTTGTTCTAGAATTTGTTGTATTGTATATTATTTCTGCTGAATGTATTTACTACATTAATAAAGATTTTTTAAAACAGAGTGTAAAAGAATAACATTTATAAATAGAATAGTTTAAAATATTGCTTTTATTACAAATACTACAAATATATACACTCATTACAAATAGATCACATTTATTACAGTATATACAATTTGCGTTTACTGGTGACAAAAAAGTATGGTTTTTGTTAATTTATGCCTAATTCTTGTTGTACTTTCTCTTTGGCAAACGCAATAATGACGAATTCGCGATATAAAATATTGTTTACTAATCATTTTCATTAACATGAACCGGTGGTCATTTAAAACTGATTGTACCAGTGCATGGTTTTCATTAGCCAATAGTGTCGTTGACACATTCCGAAGTGTCCTTGCTACAAGAGCATCTACTGTTGAACCTTTATATTTTAATTGAAATTCGTGATAAAACGTTTTGAAATTCATTGCTGCCAGTTTGCATAAAGTTATAACATCTTTGGAAGCAGTAGATAAACCACCTCGATTGTTAATGTCTTGTAACTGAGAAAAACATTCAGTTGACTGTATTAAATCAATGCAAATGCCGCAAGATAATTTTTGCATTAAAGTTTTCACTATGAACCCAGCAATATACCCGAGGACATCATCAATGTAACGCTCGTCTATATTTTCAAAAGCCCCAGCAAGTAGAGTGTCTTCGTCTAGTTCGTCTGTTGTCTTTTTTTCTGACCACGACCACGAATGGTACTGACATTGGGTAGACACTCGATAAAGCTGGACCTTACGAATTCGTACGCTTTCGGGGACAGAAAATGTAACGTACTAGAAAATTGTTGAACCTCTTTTGGACATTCTTGGAACCTTTTGTTGCCATCTAGTATTCTTTGTAGCAGTATGGTTGCCAAAGGAGTCATTGACGCCTGGAAGAAAATTAGAAATGTAATTGTTGACATTTTTCTTTGAGAGCATGTACTTGTTTGTGAATATTTTATACGTACTTTTATGCTATTCGCAGCAGATTTGGCGATTAGATCTTTTTTAGTTAAATTTTCCACCAGGCCTTCGATATTTCTCATCTTGGACTCCAAGGATTTAATTGTACCATGTAACTTCTTGATTTCCTCAGCTTGTTCTGTGATGGTGTCCATTGCAACTTCCCAACATATAGTTGACTTTGTTGAATCATTCATGACACTCTGCCACTGAACATCTTTTACTCGTTTATACTGAGTAAAGTTGTCACCACATTCATCCCTTGCATCGTTAACTGGGAACGGACATTTCCTGAGAAAAATCAAAAACGTTGCTGATTGTATATTTCTGTTAACTTATTATTACATTTAAGCTTGAAAAACAAACCTTTTCATTGAAGAATCCATGAGGGGTTGCAAGCTTTGATTTTCTACATGGGGTTGCAAGCTTTCAAAGTTTTCTACATCTTCAGGAGCCTGTAAATTGTTCTGTATTAGGACAGGTACTTCATTCGACCAAAAATTACACGAAATTGCACACTGAGAAAAAAAATCACAGTATCGCCAACTACATGCGTAGTTAAAAATATGTAGCTTAGTGAACTACATTTTCTTTTAATTATCTGCAGTTCAATTTAATCAATATTTTAATCGATACTTTTTTTCTCAGTGCATGTGTTCATTTACTTACAAGTCTTTCATCAATTTTGCTGGGTTCATTGCCAGCAAATTTACTATTGCTGTTCAAATTGCATGATGGCACAGCATCTCTGAGTAGTCGAAGATTTCCGGAGACGACAGCACGAGTATAGTCTTTGGACTTGAAGTGATTGGAGCAAACCTTAAACTGTGATGAGTTATTTGTTACTCCAAGCACACTTAACCATTTTGTTCTCATATCTGGTTTTGCCGGAAGGCTGGAAATACATTTTAATTAGCAAAAATCAACTTTAAAATGATCTATAGAGGTTAGGTAACAGAGGTTGAGTAGAGAAATATTGTTTACCTATGATAAATAGTTTCCTCCCCAGCTTTGCATTGCTTCTTACACACAAAACACTGTGTAACCATAGTACAATAAAAGTGACCACTGTTTTTATGAAAATATAACTATTTACAAACAGAATAATGTTTGTAAATATTGACACGTGCGTTCGGGGCTGCTTACGCGAAGTAAAATGGCGCGACGGCCCTGTGCTGTGACGTCATTTTCTGTCGGCCAATAGGAGGCCGGCAGGAAAAGGAAAGATAGTTCTTAAAGTGTTCTCTTTCTCTTTCTAACGCAAAGAGTTGCGCAGTCGTCCATTAGCGGTCCATTTCTATATGTCGATGATATAAAAGCTGAACAGTGTTAATCATCCTAAGAAAATAGATATAAAATTTAGGAAACTTGAAATGTTGGAAGTGAAACATTTGTAGAATAATTTAGATAAGCACTACATTGGAAATGGTTACAGAATTTATGAGGACAACACTGGAAGCTAGGCAACCCAAAAGACGTCTAAGCACTATAATACTCCAAACAAAAATTGGAAATCTATATAAAATCAAGTAATTACACATCTGTGCAATAAAATTAAGCACAAGTCTTATGACTATTTTTCACAATATTCTAGTTTGTATAGCTCGTGTCTATTTTAATTGCCTAGTAGCAGTTTCAATAAATGATAAAACACCATAACTTGAAAATAACACCTTTTTCTATTTTGCGTTTAGAATAACTCCATTCCCGCACCCGAATGATGTCATTTGAGTGCTGGAATTAGTCAGTAATAATGTATTAAGGGCAAATGCTTTTGCCGGTAAAAATGTTTTACGAAAGTATTTTGTTTTGGCAATGTCACAAGACAAACTAACTTGATCAAATTCCCGAGCCGAAGGCGAGGGAATTTGTCAAAGTTAGCTTGTCGAGGGGCATTGCCAAAAAAACAACAAATCGTGAGTAAAACATTTGCCGAGCAAAATCATGAGCCCGTAATACATTTTTTGTAATACCTACTTGTTAAATATTTCTTTAAGGACTGTTTACTACTGCGTAAGCAACCTCTTTGCGGCCCGGCCGTAAAAAGTGTCCGTAAAGACCACGGCCTGCTAAATTGTGTGCCAAACGTCAAACTGACATTTGTCACACAAATCGAGCAGCAAGCAAGCCTTCAACTCCACATAGAAGAAGGCGCAAAAGACTGCTATAACTCCTGAACATACGCTAAAATAACTTCCTCATTCACAATCTTAACGTCTTTAGGAATATCTTCATAATTTTCTACAGATGTCATAAGTTACGAGCTGGTTACAACTTAAAACTGCTTACAGCCATACATGAAATTGGAAATAACTGACATTTATAAACAACAGTTGCAACGTTCTACGCACTCCCAATCATTCTAAAACGTCATTACACAAACCTAGCGTTTTGATAAAAATAAATTAGAAAAATATAGATAGGACTGAATTGTATGTAGGTATTACAAAAACTATTGTACAATACACGTCCGTTAGGGCCTTTACTGCCTCGCCAGTATTATTCGACTCGCTCTTCGAGCTCGTCTCACAAATTCTCTGGCTCGGCAGTAAAGGCTATCCTAACGGACTTCTACTGTAAAATACTATTGTGGACTATTTCCCAAATATCGGTTGATTTTGACATTTATACTGATGCGCAATGACAGTTTAAATGACGTTTCTTAAATACCACCTTGATTAAAGCAACATATTTGGTGGTTGCCGTGGATGCAAGTGGCAAAAGAAACTGACAAAATCCCAAGGGAAAATTTCGATTTTTTGCCACTACAAAAACACACGATTGGTTGAATTTTGAAAAGGCATGGCTTTTCATTGGATAATCAGAGATGTAGGAAATAGTCGCTATAAAATGACGTCATTCGGGTGTTAGAATAGCTCCATTCTAGCACCCAAATGACGTCATATAACCTCAAAATAGAAAAATGTTTTATTTATAAAATGGTATAAAGCGGTAAAATAGAAAAAATAGTATAAAACACTCGTTGCAGAAGGTCCTTCAAGCACTCATTTGTTCCCAACTCGCCGCTACGCGGCTCGTTTCGGAATTTCAAATTCGTGCTTGAATAGATGCCTTCTGCAACTTGTATTTCAATATACTATTATTGAACGACCAAAACTAAAACCTTTAAAAAAACACGCTATTAATAAATGCAACAAAGCCGTGTGTGCTTAATTTTATTGCACAGAAGTGTACATCATAGAAAGTGTAAGTCATGTCTAAGTTGGTTTCCTACATCAATACCTAATTTTCCAAAGTCAACCACCTTTCAAGTAATGACAGTTTATCTATAAATTGAACATGTACTTAACTGTTTTGTTAAGGCATTGTTAAATTTTCCATGATTTAAGTTACCTATGTACTAGTTGTTTAACCTCAGTTTATAAAACCGTATACTAGCATAGAAAATGTTGAAAAACGTATGTCTTCCAAAATTCCCAAATGCATACGTCAAATTTGAAGGTTATTTACAAAGTGTCACTGAATGACAATCAAGCAGTTTGGCCTGATTTTCAATAGCTTTCTAATTTCTTGTTGGAATACTCTTTTTATAAGCAAGCTATCTTTTGAATTCGGCGCCATCACTAAACCCCACCTCCTTTTTATAATTGGTCCGCACGGTGTACTTATTAACGGCTGCTGTTACGTCTATTTTCGCGATTATTCCACCTTTCGTCACTGTATTTCATATATCTAATACTTACTATATTGCTAGCGGCTATGAGTGGGAAACTCACGAAGGAAATGAGACAGACAACCAACTCTTCAATGTATAATGGTGAGCTGTGTGCAAGCGCGGCGGCGTCGTCCGCCCAATGGGGAAGTGGTCAAGTTTAAAATTCGCTTCTAAAGGCGGAGTTCGAATTCTCACTCATGCGCACGAGACGCGTTATACTCTAAGTGAGACTATGTCGGCGCCGTAATGTTTTCGGGCGTTCCGAGCCCCTACTAGCAATATATGTGTATTATATATAATGCTGTATTTATATGCGACATAACTACTTTATCGTATTATTTCTAATCTGAAATTGTTTGGCAGATGTCAAATATTTAATGTTGCACTATGACATATTAATAAAACAAGTTCAAGCGTCAAGCAGCTATACCGATGGGGCTACAATTATATAACGGGTGTTCATAAACAGTCGTCATCCCAGTAGGTTTTGACTTCAGAAACGTATGTCTATTAAAATTGAAAAAAAATGCGCTATGACAGTACTCAATGACGTTTCATTGTGTTGCACGAATTGATCAAAGACACACATTTTGTTTTTCAAAGCAACTGGGATGACGACTGTTTATGAACACCCGTTATAACCGCAATGAGATAACATGAACAAGAAAATAACTTGTATTGCTTGAGTAAGAAAGAGATAAACATAGTAGCAAATATTCGAAAAGGCTTGACTCTTAATTTAATTATGACATTTGTCAACTAAACATGCCTACTAAAATTAAGGCTGCCAACCGTCCCGCATTATGCGGGACAGTCCCGCAATAGCAGTACTGGTCCCACATTCAAATAATGCATTGAAATCGTCCCGTAAAATGTCAAATGCGTCCCGCTAGTCCCGCATTCCTTAGTATATTCTTATATTTGTAATATATTCCTAGAAAAATTGTAATGTCTTATTTCGCGTTTGACAAAAAATGCATTCGTATGATTGAATCTGCCCATCGAATGGAGGCTGTTGTTCATGCAACCCTCTCTCGTACGTGTGTCGCATTTACGATGAAGACACCCCTGTATTTAATTTATTTTTGAAAGTAGATATTTGAATTTCGGTACAGAGGTAGAACTTCATGAACTGAATTTCTTAGGACACACAATCCACCTGTCAGGTGTAAACCCAGCCTACTATAATTTCGTAAAAATGGCGAAATCTAAGATATTTTGCAATCCGTTAGATATCAAAAAAGGTACTAGAAAAAGTTGTCCAGAATTAAATTTTATCCTCGTATAATGAGTTTCAATACGAAATTCGCATTTTAATTTTTAGTAATTTTGGGCGAACGACGAATTTTTTATCACTAAATATTCAATTTTTTTAAAAATAAGAGGTTGAAGTGAAATTTTGTTGTTGCTTGACTTTAAATTGACGTTTCGTACAAATTCCTATTCAAAACTGATAGAAAAATTCTTACTTTGTAGCTCAGTCGTCGTACAATATAAAAAGCTACATTTCAGCTTTACTCTAGCGTGTTTAAATAAAAAAAAGCTTCGGTGAAACGAATCAATTCCATTACATCATGTCCCGCATTGATACCCTCTATAGTTGGCAGCCTTAACTAAAATAACTTTTTCGTACGGCATCTCTTTCTTACTCTGTAACACCTGGACCCTTCTTTTTAAGGGATTAATTATTAATTTACCTCGGATAAGCTCATTCGTCGGAAACAGAGTTCAAACACGCTTTTCAGCCACCATACGAAGTTAACAAATACTCAAACAGAATTTACTATATACACTTTTATTTGTTATAACTATATACAAAATAAAAAAAGCAGGAATTAAACCAAATAAAGGATTTGCCAATCAGTTTGACCAATAATTAATTACAATAACGGCACGAGCTGCCCCTTCGCAGGCCGCAACCAAATTCGCAGGCGGATGAAAATTTACATCGACGGCTGGAGTAGCCTTCTTCGGGCGGTTCGGATTTCTTCGCTATTCTGGCACATACGTGGACCCGCGCAGTAGCGGTGCCGCAGGAGTTAGCTGTCAAAGTTCAGCTCGCCTCGTGTTTCTGTAAACATTCTACACATTAAATCTATTAATACACTTTTTCCACCCTTTCCGGGGACGGGAATATGTTTAAATGGAGTCCCGGGAAGGGTACCGTGCAGCGGCGTGATCACGTGATGATTTATCCAAGCTCCGTGGTTCTCGTAAATATGTTTGTGAAAGCCTGCAGACCTTGGCAAAGTGCCGCAATTGTCAATATTTAACAGGTAAATTTACATTTACTTTGTAAGGGTGATATGTCTCTAGTCGGCCGGCTGAACGCCTTATTTTACAATATAACGGTAGCCAACGTTTATTAATTTACCGGAGTCTCTGCGAGCTCGCAAGTTGATATTTGCGGCCGGCGTAAATATTCTGGTCGAGCGGTGCCGGCCCTTGATTTCAAAGCGGCTCGAAATATATTGGGCCTTATTTAATTAGGGCCATATAATTTGACTGGGGAGAATAGATGACTTCCAGATATTTATTTCGACAAAGCGACTAGGTCATCCCATCTAAGCAGAGGACATTCAGGCGGATTTTCACCACTGAGTCGAATTCTGTTTAGTGGTGACAGCGAGATGTTTCTCGAAATAATTCACTAGGTCAAATCTACTCTCGGGGAAGTTAACTAATTAATAAGTTGCTGACATCCAGGCGGATTCTAACCACTGGGTCGAAACAACTTATTATTTAGCTGGTTAATTGCGGTCTATCGGGTTCTCCTGAAGGGAGCTGGTGCTAGCAGGAAGAATCTCTCCTGAATTGCCGTCCACAAGAGCTTTTATATGCTGCCTGAAATCTATGAGGAGGGGATTCGGCGCGCGTCTAACCTTTTGTTTCGATGCCCGGGCGGGCTTATCGGTTCGGTACAGGTGGAGGGCCTTGATAACGCTACGTTAGGATGACGAATAAATTTGATCATATTATTTAATATGAATTTTACCAAATTTGTACGGAAGCTGGCGTTACACATGATGGTTCCTCCGGGAAAAAGGGCGCTCGGTGGGCATTTCTTCCGAGTAGGTTATTGCTACATCCTAGTGAGGCACTTGGAGCGTCTTCAGGATAGACTTGGGGATTGCGGTATCAATTCCCCCGGTCCCCCAGGTGCCTGAAGGATGCAGAACTATTTGTTTAAAGTTGGTTAACGCCGTAATTTAAGGCTTCTCGTGAATTAAGCCGAGCTGAATGGCATGTTTCCTAGACATTCGCAGAAAACCTCCTCCTGGTAGTTTGAGTCGCATTGTACGTTGTCGCCGGCGTCGCCTGGGAGCTCTGGCTGGGTTCGCCGACTCGGGAGGCAACAACAGTCCTGGGAGCATGGCTGGCGACAATTCTGGCTCCGGCAATTTCATGAGTTGCAACTCGTTGAGCACTTCGCCGAGAAGGTCGTCCTTCTCTAGTGGAATTACGGCCTCGGTGATAGGGATGTCGGCGGGCTCCTCCGGGCGGAGCTCTGGCGGGGTTTCGGTTGGTACATTGAAGGCCTTCCTGACTGGCGACGCCGTGGAGGGCGTCTTCGGAGTACGAGGCCCACTGGGGGCGCCTGGATCAGCGGGTGGATCCTGCGTCTCCAGCTTCTTTGGAGTGGTGGCTAGGTCTTCTGAGGGCTCGCCGAACAGCCGTTTGAACTTCAGAGCCAACTCTTGGAGTTCTGCCTCCAGGTCAGGGCCGAGCTTAGAGAGTGGGATTCTCACCTGGAGCCTTTCTACAGGATTTGGCTTGCCGGGCCTATTTCTCTCTGGTGTAGCCGGTAGGGGTGAGAGCATAGCCGGGACGGGGCTCCACCTAGGTAAAGGCGACCACCGGTCACTGGTCGGCATCTCCGGCAGTTTGTATGCACTCGGGTTCCAGGGGCGAATTTTTTTCTGACCCTTACGAGGTCTCTTCAGCTTGTAGGGCCCACTTCTGGATGTTCGAACGTTCGATTTATTCCTTATTGGTGGCATTCTTAACTTCACTCAGGAATAAGTGGACTTATGACGGCAGGACCTTGGATTGACCTATATATACTTGATGTCCTAATTACTACCCTTTCCGGGCCCTTGTAGGTGGAGGGACAGTTATCTAGAACCAAAAGATTGCAGGTGTTTACTAAAAATTTCTAGAAATGTTTTCACAACAGGTGCGGGATAAATTTTTGGAAAAACAGTTCTAGCAGATGGACTGGAAAATTACTGGAAGGCTTTTTTGATATCCTTGATGTGGACTCTGCCGACTTCCCTTCCGGTTTGGGGATCGCTGAGTTCCACTATTACAGGGGAGATTATTTTTTTGATGACGTAGGGTCCGGCGTATTTGGGCGTCAATTTCGCCGAAATCCCTTGAGCGGCGTCTGAGAGGATTCTATCTCGCTTAAACACCTGGTGGCCTACCTGGGGCCGATACTCACGTCTTCTTAAATTGTAATGGTGGCTTTGTCGCGCAAAGACCTTGGCCAGGTTGTCTCGTACTATCGCCATTACATCTTCTAGTTTTTGGAGTTGTTCCCGGTATAATTCTGGAGTAGGAGCTTCTTCATCGGGGTTGAAGTCGGGCTCCGTCTCTCCGCGTAGCGTGCGTGGCGGCAACATTTCTCGCCCCAGGTTCAGGAGGGCCGGGGTGAATCCTGTTGACTCGTGTTTAGCAGTGTTGAGGGCGAACATTATTTCCGGCAGCCAAGCGTCCCACTGCTTCTGATTCCCTCGGGCTAACTGCGCGATGATGGTTCCCACTACTTTGTTAGCTCTTTCCACCGGGTTGGCCTGGGGCGTATACGGCGGTGTCAGCCGATGCTGGATGCCGTATTCCTTGGCCAATGCTTTAAATAATTTGCTAACGTACTGGGGTCCATTATCTGAAATTATTACTCTGGGTGTGCCAAATCTATAAATGATTCTTTCTTTCAGAGCTTGGCTCACGGCTTTGGCGGTAGCAGTACGAAGGGGATGGATCTCGATCCATTTGGTGAAGCGGTCCTGAAAGACTAAAAGCCACGCATTCCCTTTTGAAGACCTGGTGAGGGGGCCGATCAAATCTGTGCTGATGGCTTCCCACGGACCTCGAACTCGAGACCAAAACATCTTGCCAGCTGGTTGCTGTTGGGGAAGCTTATATTGTTGGCAAGTTGCACACGTGCGTACGTATCGGTGAATGTCTTGTTGCATCCTAGGCCAATAGTACAATCTTTGTATTCTAGCTGTCGTCTTGGCCACCCCCAGGTGTCCAGCGGTGGGATCATCGTGGGATTCCTGCAGGACTCTATGTCGTTGGGGTCTGGGGACGCACAGCTTCCATTCGGGTTGGAAGCCTTCCGCTAGGTCTTCACTTACATTCGGGAAACTCCGATAAAGGTTTCCTCTCTCGAGTTTCCAAGTGCTAAACTTGACAGGGTCTCTTCGCACTAGTCGAATCATCTTCCGCGTCCAGGAACATGGGGCGGCGGGTTCCGGGGCGGCCATGGGGGCGAGGTGGTCTTCTGGACCTCCTGGGGCTCGGGACAATGCATCTGCCACGTGGTTCAAGGCTCCAGCCCGATACTCGACTTCGAAGTCGTATTGCTGGAGCTCCAGGGCCCACCTGGCTAGACGGGCTGAGGGATTGGGCAGGTTCCGTAGCCATCTCAGGCTACGGTGATCGGTCACCACTTTGAAGTGGTAACCTTCGAGGTATCCCTTGAATTTCTTTATCGCGAATAAGACGGCCAGACATTCTAACTCAGTCGCGGAATACTTTGTTTCGGCTTCGGTTAACGATCTGCTGGCGTACGCGATGACTCTCTCTTGCTTCTCCAGCACCTGGGTGAGGACAGCTCCCAATCCCGTGGTGCTGGCGTCAGTCTGGAGGACGAAGGGAACGGAGAAATCGGGGCAAGCAAGAATCGGGGCTGAAGTTAGGGCTCTCTTCAGCCCGTCCAGGGCTTCTTGTTGCTTCTCGGTCCAAACAAATTTGGTACCTTTTCGGAGGAGCTCGTTCAGGGGGGATGCGATTTGGGCGAAGCCAGGAATGAACTTGCGGTACCAGGAGGCCATCCCTAAGAAGCGCCTTACAGCTTTTGGAGTTTGGGGAGCGTCCATCTTCGTGATTGCTTCCACTTTCTCAGGATCGGTCTGTATTCCGTTATGATTTACAACATGTCCCAGATATTTTAATTCTGGCTGGCAGAAATGACATTTCTCCGGCTGGAGTTGGAGGCCGGCGGAGCGGAGTCTCTGAAAGACCACCTGGAGATGCTGCAAATGGTCCTGGAACGACCTGCTGACGACGATGATGTCGTCCAAATAGCAGAAAGCGTGGGGCTCGAGTTCTGGACCTATGACCTTGTCCAGGAAACGTTGGAACGTAGCTGGTGACGACTGAAGGCCGAACGGTAAAACCCTAAATTGGTACAATCCTCTCCCTGGAACGGTGAAGGCGGATATGGGGCGGCTCTCCATGGCAAGCGGGATTTGCCAATAGCCGTGCTTTAAATCGAGAGTACTTATATACCTGGCCCCACGAAGCTTATTTAGGATACCATCTATGAAGGGTAGCGGATAGGCGTCGGCACAGGTGGCCTCGTTCACCTTCCTGTAGTCAACGCAGAATCGGTACTGACCCGAAGGCTTCTTCACTAGGACCACCGGAGAGCTGAACGAACTGCTGGAGGGCTCAATGATCCCGTCCGCAAGCATCTTGTCTACCTCCTCGTTGATGATGGCCTGCATCGCTGGGTTCCGGGGGTAGTACCTCTGCTTGATGGGTCCTCGGCCTTCCTTAAGGGTGATCTGGTGTTCCACTAGGGTAGTGGGTCCGCTAGTTGTGGGGAATTTGTTTAATTCTTCCTTCAGGAATTCGTCTAGTTTTTCAGCCTGGGTGGCTGACAAGGATTTAAGAGTGGCGACGCCTTCTGAGTCCTTCTTAGCATTCAGGGCGACTTCTGTCGATCCGAGCGTCATAACCTGGGAGGCGGGGCGTATGACGGCTTCGTACTGGGTCAGGAAGTCGAGTCCTATAATTATATCGCTGGAGAGGGTATCCACTACGTGGGCTTGTAGCGTGTAGGGGTTCTCTTGGATAAAAATAGTGATTTCATATCGACCCTTGGTAGTGATCATTTGGCCATCGGCCAGCTGGACACGGTCTGGGTGATGTGATTTGTTGACTACCCCTTGTTGCCTCAGGAACCTCTGGAGAGTTCTTCCCATATAGGACTTAGCGGCGCCTGTATCGATTAGGGCGTTGAACGTTCTTCCCTTGAGGGCTATTGGGAGGAACAGTCGGGCATCTATGGTGGATACTCGCGTTGACGGGTTCGGTTCTTGTTTGCAGAAGTTCTGGACCCGTTGGAGCCACCTGGACCAGTCAGGGGGTAGGTGTCGGCGGGAGGAGGCCCTGGCCTTCGGGTGTCGAGGATGCCTCACAGGTCTCGACGGCCGGACGCGTTTCCCGGCCGCTTGCATGGGCAATCCCTCGTTAGGGTACCTGGTTTACCGCACCAGGAGCAGAAAAGCTTGGAAGGTCTCCGGCACTGGAACCTTTGGTGGCCTCGCTGTCCACATTTCCAGCAATTCTCTGTGCGATTATAGGCTGTGCTGGTTGAGGGGGTGGGAGACTTGGGGGTTGCTGGTGCACGTTGGTTATCCTCTGGGGTTCGTAAGGACGACACGGTGGGTGTCTTAAATCCCTGGGTGAACGTGACCTTGGATTTCCCTGGCTTGTACGCCGTTTCGGCCATGTAGGCCTGACCTGCTGTGGGGGGTGGTTGGAACGCTGCTTGTTCCAGCTGGAGGGCTTCGAATTCCTCCGCCATCTGTACCAGCTCGTCCAGCCTTTGGAAGTCCTTCCTTCGTACATATAATTTATATTCAGGGCGGAGATTTTCGTAAATGCGCTCCAACTGCTCGTGTTCCCTGGTGACTCCGAACCGACGTAACAGCGTCTGGAGGGCTGTGACGAAGTCGGCCACGGATTCCTTCTAGCCCTGTGTCCGGTTCCTAATTTCTTCGGTCATCCGGAATTGGAAACGCGGAGGTAAATATTGGTTGTGAAAAGCAACTACGAAATTATCCCAATTTCTCCATTTTTGCTTATTATTTCTAACCCACAGTAATGCCTTTCCTTTGAACAACTCGGGCAAGGCGGTGAGGACTTCCTGCTCCCGGAACTGATAGCAGGTTGAGAGTTCCTCAATCCTTTCTAGAAAAGAAATGGGGTCGGTGGTGCCGTCGAACTTCAGGCCCCATTTTCTAATGCTGTTGCAAATTTGGGCAATATTCATTCTGGGTGGATCCGGATTTTGTCTCCGTTCTTCCTGGTGGTCATTTTCGTCTTCTGCGCCGTGAGGCTCCTCCTGTATGTCATCCTGGGTATCGTCGTCGTCGTCGTCCGCTGTCGCGGCTCCTTTCAGGTGATTTGACACTCTTTGCCTTAATTGTTGCACAGTGCCTTCTGATTCCAGGCCTAAACCTGCTGCCAACCCTCGGAGGTCTTCTACTCGGAGGGTGTAGATCCAGGTTACCTTAATCTTCGGGGGAGCCGGTGTGCCATTGCCATTTCCGTCGTCCATGGCTCTTGGAGATTAGGTTTGGTACGAAGAATTCTGAAATATTAAACTACACAGTTTTAATCGGATCTTTTCTAGCTTTTGCCTCGGGCGCCAATCTAGCGGACAAGAATGAGTATTTGTTACTTATGTATGTGTGTCTGAATTCACGTTCCTGCTCCGGGCGCCATGTAACACCTGGACCCTTCTTTTTAAGGGATTAATTATTAATTTACCTCGGATAAGCTCATTCGTCGGAAACAGAGTTCAAACACGCTTTTCAGCCACCATACGAAGTTAACAAATACTCAAACAGAATTTACTATATACACTTTTATTTGTTATAACTATATACAAAATAAAAAAAGCAGGAATTAAACCAAATAAAGGATTTGCCAATCAGTTTGACCAATAATTAATTACAATAACGGCACGAGCTGCCCCTTCGCAGGCCGCAACCAAATTCGCAGGCGGATGAAAATTTACATCGACGGCTGGAGTAGCCTTCTTCGGGCGGTTCGGATTTCTTCGCTATTCTGGCACATACGTGGACCCGCGCAGTAGCGGTGCCGCAGGAGTTAGCTGTCAAAGTTCAGCTCGCCTCGTGTTTCTGTAAACATTCTACACATTAAATCTATTAATACACTTTTTCCACCCTTTCCGGGGACGGGAATATGTTTAAATGGAGTCCCGGGAAGGGTACCGTGCAGCGGCGTGATCACGTGATGATTTATCCAAGCTCCGTGGTTCTCGTAAATATGTTTGTGAAAGCCTGCAGACCTTGGCAAAGTGCCGCAATTGTCAATATTTAACAGGTAAATTTACATTTACTTTGTAAGGGTGATATGTCTCTAGTCGGCCGGCTGAACGCCTTATTTTACAATATAACGGTAGCCAACGTTTATTAATTTACCGGAGTCTCTGCGAGCTCGCAAGTTGATATTTGCGGCCGGCGTAAATATTCTGGTCGAGCGGTGCCGGCCCTTGATTTCAAAGCGGCTCGAAATATATTGGGCCTTATTTAATTAGGGCCATATAATTTGACTGGGGAGAATAGATGACTTCCAGATATTTATTTCGACAAAGCGACTAGGTCATCCCATCTAAGCAGAGGACATTCAGGCGGATTTTCACCACTGAGTCGAATTCTGTTTAGTGGTGACAGCGAGATGTTTCTCGAAATAATTCACTAGGTCAAATCTACTCTCGGGGAAGTTAACTAATTAATAAGTTGCTGACATCCAGGCGGATTCTAACCACTGGGTCGAAACAACTTATTATTTAGCTGGTTAATTGCGGTCTATCGGGTTCTCCTGAAGGGAGCTGGTGCTAGCAGGAAGAATCTCTCCTGAATTGCCGTCCACAAGAGCTTTTATATGCTGCCTGAAATCTATGAGGAGGGGATTCGGCGCGCGTCTAACCTTTTGTTTCGATGCCCGGGCGGGCTTATCGGTTCGGTACAGGTGGAGGGCCTTGATAACGCTACGTTAGGATGACGAATAAATTTGATCATATTATTTAATATGAATTTTACCAAATTTGTACGGAAGCTGGCGTTACAACTCAAGCATTTTATTTTGTTATTCATGTTATCTCATTGCTGTTATATATAATTATGGCCCCATCCGTATACAGTGCTATTATACAAAGTGCGAACATAGGTAGTCAAATGAGTTAGAATACAGTTTATGGGCTTTGTATGCGTTAGACAGAAATAGACATATACGATTTAAAATCTAGTATCCTAGGATTCAGTGTTTTCCGAAAACAAACACCTTCATTCTGCGGATGCTAGATGTTAATCGCATATATGTCTATTTCTGTCTAACGCATACAATGCCCATAAACTGTATTCTAACTCATTTGACTGCTTATGTTCGCATTCCGTATAATTGCACTGTACCGATGGGGCCACAATTATATATAACAGCAATGTGATAACATGAACAAGAAAATAACTCGTATTGCTTGAGTAAGAAAGAGATAAACATAGTAGCAAATATTCGAGAAGGCTTGAGCTTAATTTAATTATGACATTTGTCAACTAAACATGCCTACTAAAATAACTTTTTCGTATGGCCATCTCTTTCTTACTCAAGTATTTTATTTTGTTATTCATGTTATCTCATTGCTGTTATATATAATTGTGGCCCCATCCGTATAACAGCAATGAGATAACATGAATAACAAAATAGAATGCTTGAGTAAGAAAGAGATGGCCATACGAAAAATTTATTTTAGTAGGCATGTTTAGTTGACTTGGGATGTGTTTCTCCGGAAAAGCAAAAAAGGCCTAGTATTCTTAACGAAGAAAGGAATTTAAGAGGTTTGTATTACCGCTAATGACTATCCAGATTATTTATTTAAATAAATTGCAGAACTAGTAGATTTAGCTGCGATATTTTCCCGTTGGCCATTTCAGAAGTATGGAAATTTGTGAAACTGTGACAGATATGCCGAAAACTTCTTCTGGAAAGGCGTTTTCACTGCAACTAACGATTTGAAGAACCGCGTTTAAAAATTAAAGGGGTTGTTCAGAGTAGTAGCACTAATACTTCGGCTAATGTGCGAAGTTTCTATAATCGCTTCGGATCTTGTTTAGCGCAAGAAGGCAGGCTCTTCGAACACGAGCTAATTTAAACTATTTGAATTTTGTTGTTTGAAATAAAAATAGTTTTATTTTTGTTTACATCTTTTTTTTTACTATGAGTTAGTTTGTTCGGAAAAAATTATTTCTTTCTTCAGAATGCGTTTTACTTTGTGAACTACCTTCTTTCACTTTACTGTTAATCTCTAAAAATCCTGTTTTCAACTTTGAATTTATCACCTGAATTAATCACAGAATAACACAGTTGGTACCTCATACATTCTATCTGTGATATAACAATTAACAAAAATTACACTACGCGTTGATGTCTTGTCTGCGTTAAATAATTACTTAAACAATCAACGCAGACGACCCGTGGATTAATATCCGAGTACCTTAGATCGACTGTCCATCGGTCTAGGCGTCTTTTTAGGCAATCGTAAATTCGCCTTGATTTATTCGTGTTCGCAGTTCATGAATTTTCACTGTATGTACAGAGAGATTTTCTTTACTACGAACACGGCAGACGATATGACGAATTTAAAAATTCCAAAAATTTGACTTTGACAGTTCGCAAATTTTTCAACAGATAATATCTGTAATTTTATTTCTATCTTAAAATGGATAATTATGAGGCAACGGAAAAGCGCAAATTGTAGAATGCTATTATCAACAGTAATATCCCAAGTGCATTAAAATAGCCGATTAAATTTTGACGTTTTCTGTCAGAATGTTTTGCTAAGAAATTTGTCAAGTAAATTTGCCGCTCAACAAGAATCCCGAGTGCGCAGCACGAGGGATTTTGAAGCGGAAAATTTACGAGATATATTTCTTCAGAGCAAAACATTCTGACAGAAAATCGTCAAAATTTATTCAGGCTAGTTTACATGCACGCGGGATGTTCGGCGTGATTATTTCCTGAATAAATAGATAAAATTCAATTGGTGAAGCACCTTTAATAATCATGTTAAAATTATGCACAAGCGATTAAATTTTGACATAAATTTAACCGCGGTTAAATTTTAACGTTTGGATTTTAGTCATTATTAAACTGACAGAAACCATGGTGATTACGCATTATTATGGATATGAAGGAAATAATCAGGTTCAAAGGTTTCGGGAAATTCAAAATTCTTTCACAACATTTAAAAATAGACGTTGTCCATCGTTATTAATGTTGTACAGAGTTACCTCAAATTTTGGAAAATTTTGATGTTTCCCCCCAAAAGAATAAAAGGCCTTGTGTTCCCAACGAAGATAGGGATTTGAAGGAACTAATGGTTTGTACTACTTCTAATGATCATCCAGATTATTCCCTTAACCAAATTGTTGAACTAATAGATTTACGTGCTTCCACTACTAGAATTGATTTACGAAAAGTTTGTTATCGATCCTACGAACTACAAAAAATACACGAAATTCTTGCCGATGACCATTTCAGATGCATGAATTTTGTGAAATTGTGACAGAAATGGCGAACGCTTCCTCCGGAAAGTCGTTTTCACTGATAAGTCGACATTTTCCAGTGCAAAGTCGTCATAACACATTGGCCATTATTAGCTGCGAGAAAACCTGCATAGGTATTTTGAATTCCGGATTCAGTACCCCCACAACTTAAATGTTTGGATATGAATGCCTGATAAGAACACGATCGGTCTATTTTTTATAGATGGAACCCTAACCAGCCCTAAATACCTTGAACTACTACAGCAGCAAATCATTCCAGAAATTGGACGTAGAGCGAATGAGAGATTTAATGAACTTTGTGTGCAGCAGCATGGCTGCCACACTCACAACTCTGTTGCAGTTCAAGACTCTCTGAACAATACATTACCAAATAGGCTGTTGACTGGACGAGGAACCAGTTTGTGGCCAGCTAACTCTCCAAATCCATCTTCCAATGATTTCTGCTTATGGGACTACATAGAATCGAAAATTTATGGTTTTCGGGATAACATTATCTACTAGCGATTTGGGGAAATTGCGTTTAAAAATTGAAGAGTTGTTTCAAAGGATTAGTCGTAGAATGTTGGCCAATGTGCGAAGAGGTTTTTATGATCACTTTGGATATTATTTGGCACAAGAAAACTGGCTCTTCGAACACGAAATCTTTTAAAAACTTAATTTTAATTTGTTTGAAATACAAATAGTTTTACTTCTATTTGCATCTTTTTTACAATTATTAAGTTTGTTCAGAATAAATTGTTTATTTCTTCAGAATGCGCTGTATTTTGTAAACTACTTTTTTTTACTTTACTGTTAATCTCTAAAAATCCTGTTCTTCAAATCTGAATTTATCACCTGAATTTAATCACGGAATAACACAGTATCTCATACAACTTAACTGTGATATAATTATTCAATTACAAAAAGTACCTACACTATAAGGTCACTAAATCACGTTAGCGTAGCTAACATGATTTAGTGGCCTTACTACACTATGCGTGGATACGATATCTGCGTTGAACAATTACTTAAACGTAAACAATCAACGCAAACCACCCTTGGCTTAATATGATTAATATCAGAGTACCCTAGATCGACTGTTCAACGGTCTTGGCGTCTTTTTAGGCAATCGTAAATTCGCCTTGATTTACTCGTGTTCGCAGTTCATGAATTTTCTCTGTTTATAATTGCGGCCCCATCGGTATGTAATACTTACTATATTGCGAGCGGCTATGAGTGGGAAACTCACGAAGGAAGTGAGACAGACAACCAACTCTTCAATGTATAATGGTGAGCTCTGGGCAAGCGCGGCGGCGTCGTCCGCCCAATGGGGAAGTGGACAAGTTAAAATTCGCTTCTAAAGGCGGAGTTCGAATTCTCACGCATGCGCACGAGACGCGTTATACTCTAAGTGAGACTATGTCGGCGCCGTAATGTTTTCGGGCGTTCCGAGGCCCTACTAGAAATATATGTATAATATCGAGAGATCCAAAAAAACTGTTCCTCAGCGGGCTGTGGAAATTCAACGTATGAATAATATGTTAGTGACACTGTACGTCAATGTCAAATTTGAGGTTAGCGGGTTAGGATTTGCGTCATTTTGTGTCATAACTGACGGAAAACCTAACCTGATAACCTCGAATTTGACATTGACGTACAGTGTCACCAACATATTATTCATACGTTGAATTTCCACAGCCCGCTGAGGAACAGTTTTTTTTATCTCTCGATACATATATGCCTATATTATAGAAACCACAAAAGATGAGCCCTGCGTCATCAATGCTTCGGCTTCGTTTCATAATTTTCATGTCTCGTGCATAAACGTCGACTTTTAGCACTTGTTGCATAAATAGTTATTATCTACAACCACCACTAAAAGTAGGCCTTTTAGCGCTAGCTTGTTTCACTAAAAGTGACATTTTTTAGTTTACCGTGGTTAAAGAAATTAGCTGTTTACTTTTAGCCCATGTGCTAAAAGTGAAGTGAGGTTATAAAACTACAATTTCGAACTGGAAGTGAAGTTGTAAAGTTATTCTAGTTGCTTCTTGCGTTACAGGTCAAGTGTTTTTGAAATAATTACAGCGTTATGTAATGAATACAGTCAGATGTGGAGTATTAATAATTACATTTCGTAACTGACCTTGACAGTACTGGCTTCGCAAACAATCGCCCGCGCGGCGTGGCCTACTGTTTATTATGACATAAATTAGAAGTGTCGTAGACGCAAACCTTTGTCAAATCTATAATTGTGGATTAATAACAGTAAAATTAAGGTAGTAGATAAAATATTGTATGCAACGCGTGCCAAAAGTCATTTATACACGAGACATGTTATGAAACTCAGCCTTCGGCATCGTTTCATAATTTTCATGTCTCGTGCATAAACGTCGACTTTTAGCACTTGTTGCAAAAATAGCTATTATCTACGACCACCACTAAAAGTAGGCCTTTTAGCGCTAGCTTGTTTCACTAAAAGTGATGTTTTATAGTTTACCGTGGTTAATGAAATCAGCTGTTTACTTTTAGCCCATGTGCTAAAAGTGAAGTGAAGTGAGGTTATAAAACTACAATTTCGAACTGGAAGTGAAGTTGTCAAGTTATTCTAGTTGCTTCTTGCGTTACACGTAAAGTGTTTTTGAAATAATTAAAGCGTTATGCTATGAATACAGTCAGATGTGTAGTGTTAATAATTACCTTTCGTAACTGACCTTGACAGTACTGGCTTCGCAAACATTCGCCCGCGCGCCAAGGCCTACTGTTGATTATGACATAAATTAGAAGTGTCGTAGATGCAAACCTTTGTTAAATCACTGTACGAGTAGCCTTAATTAAATTGGGAAATGAATTTATTAAATTCGCTTTTAATTGTTTAAGCGATAGAAGCGACAGTAAAGAGTTATATTGGACAGCAGCAGCATTACTTGGGTCTCTAAATTAGTAAATTTCTAATTAGGATAAAATTACCAAATGCTCAGAATTACGCGCACGTTTACGGCCAGATTATTTAGAAAGTGTTTCTACATAGTTTACTAGTAAATTTCTTATACAATTTTTGGTTTGCAACGTGCAACATTTTTAAAAATAATTTATAAAAAAATACTTCTACATTTTCCCATAAATTTTGCATTGTGTCATACCAGCTTTAGTAATTTATGCATTTAAATTAAGTGTCACATTTTTCGCGTCATCGAACGTCGAAAATTGGTTATTTTAAAACGTGCCCCGTCATTTGAATGATTTTGAAAAAGGAAGAATTGACGATTGAGTAATGCGAGGAGCGCCAATAAGAGCGGTTGCCACTCAGTTTAATATAACGGAAAAATATAATAGAAATCTAAACTTTGAAAAAATTGTCAGAACCGTTTTTGAAAAAATCGAAAAAAACCAAAAAATCACAAGAGTAAACACCATACTTCCGGTTATGCGATTTTCTTCAAAAGCTTGCTGTCGCATCTAGATGGTACAACAGACAGACAGACACACAGAGAGTCACACCGACAGACCAATGAGCAAAAACATGTTTTTTGGGTTCAGGGTAGACTCTAAAACGTGAAGATCTGTTGAAAACTCAATTTCGAATTTTTGGGGTGAATCCAATACTTCCTTTATTGTAAAAGAAAGTAAAATGTAATAAAAATGTAACGTTTGAAAAAATCGTTGTTTTTGAGAAAATCTAAAAAAATTTAAAAATTACAAGAGGAGATCGCATCTAGATAGTACACAAAACTTATACAGTGTGTCCCCGCATTGCGTTCACTATAGGTATAATCGACAAAAAAATTTACAATTTTGTTTTATTAATGTTTTGGGATCCCGCCCTGCGGGGTTGAGGGGCTCTAAAACGTGAAGATCTGTTGAAAACTCAATTTCGAATTTGTGGGGTAAATCCAACACTTCCTTTATTGTAAAAGGAAGAAATACAACTTATTTCCTGAATATATCAGAATTTCCTAACTTCCATGAGCAATGATATGTTTTTCGGACTTTTTCCACTGTCTAGGCCTCTAGGGAGTACCTACGGTAAAATCGGGTGACTTTGCAATGGCGGGTGAGTTTGCAAAAAAAGAGATATTTATATTCGTCATATTTTTTTTTGGGTTGGTAGTATTTGTGGACACCTGTGGGTGAAGCTGTGTCTTCCAACAGGTTCAGTGGGTACCCAGACCAAAGAATATAGATATATTCTTTGCCCAGACGTAGTGTGGAGTCGTTGTGGACGTTTGGCGGCAAGAACTCTGCGAGTAAGTACCGAAGTGTTTTTTCGTAAAATTTAATAAGTGAAATGCTAAGGGATCTGCAGAATCACACAAATGTCTTGCAAAATCAGGGACTTGGATATAGAGTTCTTATATATTTCACCATTAGTAAAAAAATAAATCAGAATTAATTTACAATGTTTCATGGAGTTTTGCAATTTATTTATGAAATGACGCACTTTCAGTTTTTTTGTGGGGTGACTGCATAGTCAGTTTTATATGTTTTTATTATAGTAAATCAATATTTTTATTGTCTTTTTTTGCTTTTTATTGCAGAAAAATGCCTAGAAAGTACAAAAAAAAATTGGAGCGCGACATTATCAGAACTACACTGAGGAGGATGTGATGACTACGCTCCGGACAGTTCGTCAAGGGATGACCTTCCGGGATGCATCTACTACTTACAATTACAAAATTCCATTAACAACATTATATTATAAAAGAAGTGGAAAACATCCTGGTGCACCAGGTGGTCAAACAGTATTAACAGAGGTTGAGCAACAACACTTTGTGGATGTTTTGATAGCAACTGCAGAGTTTGGGGCACCACTCACCATTTTCGACCTTAAAATAATAATAAAATCTTACTTAAATGAAGAAGGGAAAACTATACAGACATTCAATATATATATATATAAGTTAAGTTTGTTTTATAGGAGAATGTTAATTTATTTTTGTGTTTTTATAAAATAAAGTTTATTTGCTAAAAAACGTGTTTTTCTGAGAAAAAAGAAAGAAATTCTTCAAAACTTGCTAAAAAAATCTCAAAACTTTTTAAAAACATTTTTACAGGTGCAAAGTCACCCTGGGAAGGGTTTAAAATGCAAAAATCATCAAATCTTATGCGTTTGCAAAGTCACACTATCGTCGGGTGACTTTGCACACGATTTAAAAAATTACAAAAATATATTTGCCATTAATTTTTTTAGACTTTGATGACGTGTATGCATTCGATATATGCAAAAATATAACATACTTAAAAGCTCACAAACATTGGTGCAAAAATAAAAAAGATATTGACAAAAATACCCCAAAAACGTGCAAAGTCACCCGATTTTACGGTAGATCAAAACTCCCGAAACGTTGTGTGATTTACACCCTAGACAGTGGAAAAAGTCCGAAAAACATATCATAATAGACCACTGCCAAAAAATGACATTCAGAGAACAATTCCATGAGCAAGCTGTAATTGTAAACGGTGGCAACATTACAAGATATTAATATAATTTTTGTTGGAATGCGTTCTCTGTTTGTAATTTCAATTAATTATATTTATAGTTTATGGAGATAAATTATGTCAATAAAATTCTCAACTTAATTTCAATTAGTTATATATAACCAACCATACCGTTTTTTATTTATAATTTGCATGTCATGGCAAACAATTACAGGTAACTGTAGTTTAGGAGTATGGAAACGTGTTAAACAATACCTGAAATACAGGTGGTAACTGCGGTTTAGGAGCATGAGAGCGGTTTAAACGGTACCAAAATGTAAAAATATTGTCACTATGATCTATTTAGGTGTACCCGTTTTTATTGGCTACAACTGTATTGCTATAAAAAATAGGATACAGTTCTGTGTGAGTTTGACTTTTCAGTTGGCAATTGAGAATACTAAGATGCGAATACATATTAAATTATTTCAAAATGTCAATCGCGGCCAGAGTAGGTTTAAGCTAGGTTCGTACATTAGCTCTTGTAACGGTCAGGCCACAGCACAATCACGGTCAGGTTTTTTGATGCACCGTTTACACTGCCCCGGTCGAGCATCAGTCTCGTTCAATCAACAAGAATATGTTTTCCAAGTTTTCCACTAAGGATTTAGCTCATAATGGCTTGCATTTTGAACGAAGTAGAGAACAGTGAATCCCAGCGGAAAAAACAGGAGTACAAACTTTTGGGTTCACCCCTTAAATTTGCACGGAAAAGGAGATAGAGAGTTTTCCACCTTATTCAAAGAGCTTTTGAATTACGAAACGATTTTTTTCAATATTGTCGGATGTACAAGGAAACTTTCCAAATTATATCAAATAAGATTAAACCTGACATTACAAAAAGAATACAACTTTCCGTGAAGCTATTTCCCTTGTTGAGAAGTTAACGGTGCGTTTAAGGTAAGCAAATATAATACCGGGAGATCGAGAAAGGTTGTCCAAAAAAAACTACCTTCTAAGTAGTTATCAATATTTCTTTCTAGTGTGATATTAGCCACACTCCTGTTGACAGATGTTCTCACTTGTTCTGTGTGTTTACGTTTCTTTACTTCTCCTTTTTTTTCTTGAACGCCGTTATTATTATACAAAACAGTATTTTTCAATACTAATTAGCCATTGTTAAACGAAGTTTACAGTAAGTACAGTGTTTCCAATTAATCGAAAATGGTAATAATTATGTTTGTAAATTTTAGGTTATGTATACCCTTGAACACAACACGTTTATTATTGAATCTTATTTCCGCAATGGCCAACGCAATGAGGATAATGGTGAATGGAAATATTCAGGAAATTTATGTGTAAATGAATTCGTTAATCGGTTCCCTGACGTCGACTTTGATTACGATAATCTGAGCAGGCATGTAAAGCGTATCGTACATTGTTTCCAAACAATGGGTAGTGTTGATGCAGGAAAATCTCCTGGAAGACCAACCGTTTTAACTCAGGACACATTAGAGGATATACAGGCACGCATCTTACACAGCCCTAAAAAACCATTACGACAGTTAGCGCAACAAACAGGTGTGTATTTTTTATCCTATAAATTTTTGTATAAAAAAATTATTTTAATTTGTAATTGCAGGGTTAAGCTATGGAACGTGTCAAAAGGCAGTAAGACGAAAACTGCATTTACACCCATATAAAGTTTCAGTAATGCAAGAATTACTTCCTCCTGATTATGAAAAGCGCGTGCAGTACTGCAATTGGTTTAACCGAAGTTTAAATAACGATGAAATGCTGGATTCAAGTTTCTTTTCAGACGAAGCGTGGTTTCATCTGACCGGTTACGTAAATAAACAAAATTACAGGATGTGGTCTGCTCATAACCCTGGTGAATTTTTACAAACTCCACTGCATCCAATAAAGATCGGCGTTTGGATTGCTATGTCAAGGAGACGCATAATTGGCCCTGTGTTTTTTGAAGATACCGTAACAGCTGACCGCTACATCACAATTCTAGACAGATTTATTAATGAACTTCACGATGATGAGTTACGTCAGGGATATTTTCAGCATGATTGTGCACCTGCACATACAGCCCTTCGAACACGTCAATATTTACAACAATTTTATGATGATCGTATCATTGCATTTCCTCCACGGTCACCCGATTTGACAGCCCTGGATTATTTTCTATTTGGACATTTAAAGAACACGATCTATCACTTGAGCAACTGAAGGATGCGATTACTGCCGCTACTGCAAATATAACTGTGCAACAGCTACAAAATGTTTTTAACAGCATGAAAAGAAGAGTTCAGTGCTGTATCAACAATAATGGAGCTCATTTCGAACATGAACTGTAATAATTACTGATTAGAGTATAATTTAATTTTGTAAAATTTAATATTCTAATTATTAACCTTAATTAAAACTGATTGCAAATAACTTCTTATTGTCATAATGGTTTTCCTATTTTGAATCTACCATAAATTGCTAAATTCATTTCATACATGACAGCAGATGTCTATGATGACAGTTGGAGGATGTAAATATTGATATACTCGCTGTAGAAAGTAGTTTTTTTCGGACAACCTTTCTCGATCTCCCGGTATATATACTACATATAATTTATGCAACATAGGTTTATTAATTTTAACTTCAGTATTGCATTGTTACAATACACTCACTCACTGCTATTGTAAAACTGCATTTGAGCAGTCCCCTGCTGCTGCTGCTCATCATACTGTAGTGATAACGCTTGTAAATAGAACGCACAGGACGAACTGGCAGCTGACTGTGAGGAAGAAGAGCCTGAATGGATAAGCCAAACGTAGTGACGTGACTGAGGTGCAAAATTAGGATAGTGCCGAATGTTTCGAGGATTTGATTGGAATATTAAAATATTTTCCATCGCTTTCGAATATAGGTAATAGCGAAAATCTTCGTCCTAGCCAGATGTCAATCATAAAGTGAAAAAACCTTTACTGACTCTTTAATCTCGGAAAAAAATCTAATGCATGTTTTATTTGAAGTTGCCCTGTAGTCTTCTGGTGTAGTAGTATATATTTCATGAAGTTGGAGCCTGCTGTTTCGGAAAGCGGAGCAGTCTTCTTTTTTCTTGAGGCTGCATCTTCTCTTGGCTGGTTTCTTTTCAATGAAGATTTCGGAGTAGGTATTGTTTCCTCCAGTGGAAGGGGTTTCTGCTGAGTGATCTAATTCAGAAGCTTGAGTATTTTCAGCAGCCCGGACTTTTTCTGTACTTTCTCGTGACTCATCACTTGATAAATTCACTGAAGTTACTCGTGGGTTATCCTTTGTGGGGCAGCAAAAGACAATTCTTCTTCAAACTCTATTTTTTAATATTTTGGGCTGCCTGGTTTGTTGTAGTTTTTCGGGCGAGGCAAATTTTAAGGAACTGTGACCGCAAACATTCCCATTTTTTGCAATAGCCGGGATCTGTAAAAATTCCGGGTATTATTTAATAGACCTAAGAATATTAAAAAAAAGTAAACAAAATACGTATACTGTTGCTTTATTTTAAGTTCCTAGCCACTGGGGATTCTTTCAGAACAATTATTCCAATTCAGTTATCGTTTAGGCTATTCAGCAGTGCAGCAAATAGTTGGAGAAGCGTGTTCAGCAATTATAAAAAATATGTTGTCAAAATTATTTCAATTATAAAAAAACGTTTTCTGTCGTCTTATTGGTCTTGGTAGATGCGAAATATAAGTTCAAGGCAGTAGACATTGGATCTTACGGTAAGAATAGGTATTTTCGCTAATAAGTTAGGAAGAGGTCATGAGAATGGAAAGCTAGACATTCCGGAAGATAAAGTACTACCTGGCACAGACCCGCTTGCACCACATGGAATTATCGGAGATTCAACATTTCTACTGAAACCAAATCTAATGAGGTCATATCACGATTCTCAAGCAAGTTGTGACGTTGAAAAAGAAATTTTTAACTATCGCCTTTGTCGTGCTCGGCGAATTGTTGAAAATGCATTCGGAATATTGGCTCAACTGTTCCGCTTATACTTCAGACAATTAAACACCCAACCACGCAATGTTGAAACCATCATTTTAACCACTTACATTCTCCATAATTTTCTGTAATACAACAGCATATCATGGAAACTAGAAGAAGATCAACCATCGGGAGATTGCATTTCAGACCCTTGCCCCGGTAAGGGGGAAATGCCCTGCAAACCGCATTTGACGTGAGAGAAGTTTTTAAAGCCTACTTTAATGTTATAAAAGATGAGTATGAAGAAATCTTCGAGAACACTCTGTTGTCAAATCATGTAAATGGGCCAAACATAAACCAATTGAACGACCATATTACAAAGATACTGGGCGTGGTTTGACCATTTATATTTTTGGTTGCAGTCATCAGTTTCGTTCGTAATGCATTCAATCATTCTTTCATATCCACAATGCCAAAGTGCTCTATAGCCGAAAGAAACTGTTGACTGCAGCTAGAATCAGTATTCTCAATCTCGTGTAAACGTTTAAGCTCTCTTTTCGCTAATTTCTCAAACTTTTCGAATCCATAACCACAAAATAAGCGCGGCGATCGTCCTATCAAATGAGACCACATACATAGGTAGGTACCTTGCGCCAAGTATTAGATAAAACCCAAGAGTATAACCGGCATTCATTGATTTTGAGAAGGCCTTCGATTCAATCGAAAAATGGACATTGATCGACGCCTTAAAGAGATGCAGAATTGACTTCCGATACATAACCCTAATCGAAGTACTATACGTAGATGCCACAATGATTTTCCAAGTATTCGATAAGACGGACCTGATAACAGTGCAACGGGAAATCAGGCAGGGATACACCATCTCTCCCAAATTCTTTGCCAATGCCCTGGAAGACATCTTTAAGGACCTAAATTGGTAGCAGATGGAAATTAAAATAAATGGAGAACTTCTTAGCAACTTGAGATTTGCCGATGATATTGCTCTCTGACATTATGATCCCTTCTAGATAAACATCTGTCTGGCTAAACATAAATACCTGCAACACGTGCCCAACGCCCCCGCAGGGCGGGAATGTTGCAATACGCGTTAATTTGTTGTACATTCGTTGATTGTTGATTAATATATTTAAAATTTGCTCGCAAATCTTCCATTTGACATTTTTCAACCTGCGGGCGATGATAAAATTCCAAAGAAGGTAAAATGCTCGATTCTGTATCGTCTCATCTTAACCTTTTAGTGTCACGGCTCAATTCCAATAGAAACAAACATCCCGATAGCTTACGTACGCCCCAATCCTTACCACGACTATGCAGTTTTTCCCAAGCCGTCCCAAAAGATATCGAAGAGTATATAAGCGAGCTGCCACGCTCCTGGAAAAGACTTGACTTGAAACCGACACCCGATCTGAAAGCCCCGAGGGGCCTATAAAGTCTCCGGCACCTGCAGCTAGCTACAAAGCAAGCCGGAGCTTCACTAATTTGAGACAGTCGCCGACGCTAAAAGATACCGCTATTTTTAATTTTCACTTTGGACTACAAAACTACTTTTTGGCTTTCCAAACCCAAGTTTGCTTGACAGTTATCTGTCGTGGGCTTACTCCTTCTACACCCTTATGTCCCGGCATCGGTGTCAATGAGGCGCTCAATCTTCACTTGGCCGGCCATTCGAACCGTATCATGGTTCCTGTACGTGTATAATAAAATTTTTCCTTCGCTCAGCTGGCCACTCGGTAGAAACTCCTGATTTCAGTATTTATTCACTGCCTGTAACTCCGGCCCTGAGTAACCAGCTCCAGGACCCTGACGCGTCGCTAAAATAAAGAAAAGATTTGCTTTGACGCAGTATTTGTCGAAAATAGCTCTTACCCGTCAAAAGTAATTTCCTACAACCTGAGCCACTAACCCAATCTCGCGTAACGGGCTAAACTTCCCTCTGAGGGTCTTGTGAAATTTTAAAACTACCATTAAAGCACTGAGCTGGTAAGAAATCTAACTGCCACCTTTGTTCATTAATCTCAATTAGTAAAAAGAGAGAGGAGAGAAAGTGATGTTAACCTGTTACGCGAGTGAGTAAAATATATCTCTTTACTCATTGATTAATCTAATCGTTCTGTTGCAGATGAATACTCAGTCTTGGCCACTACGCGGCGGCGACCTGGGGACGATCGATAAATTTGTTTCAGACGCCACCGCAGTTGTCACGACTCTGGAAGAATTAAGTTATTGTATCATATGTCCATAAATTTTACAAATCATTTCTTAGTTTAAAAAGACATTTTAGGTATTTACAAAGGAGGAATAGACTTATTCCTGTTGCGTAGATCTTTCTTTGTGTTTACTCGAATATGAATAATCAATCCTCTGTTGCTACTAGATATAAAGGCCCTGTAATTAGCCTTTTCTAAGTACGTCACAGTGACGTCATAGCTCCGCCCAATAACAGCTGATCGAAGACAACCTGCGAATGGTTTGTTAGAAGGCATGTGGTGACTTTTCGATTTTTTAGGCAGAAATCGATCATTTTTAGACATTGTAAGTGTAGTTTAGCTTATAAGTAATTAAGTTAGTGATTTTATGGATTTGTTGTGTTATTTAAGACTATCGTGATTCGTGGGGGAGCAGTATATAACTACTTTATGTGAGTGTGAGTGAACTATTTTAAATGTAGAAGTATTTTTGATTTAATTTTTAAAGCAATGTAAATAAAAACGTAGTCTGTATTAATTATATCATCAGATGTCATCGGTCTTTCTGGAAATTCCAAATTGATTCCATTTAATCAATAGAGATGTTTGGACAATAGAAATGCATCACCTCTGTTAAAAAGTGGCCTGAACAAACTTACGCCCTCAGGAATCTCTCGACCTCTTCTATCTCGCACACCAGGAAATACAAAATATTTCTTTTCCGTCTATTTGAACACCCAAACAAAACACTTGGCACTTTGGTCGGTTTCAAGGTTATGTTCTTTATTCTCTGTCAACTAGGTATGTTACTTAACCAACTTTTGGATTAAACTAGAGACTCTTTCATTAAACTATTTTACAAGTCCATAACTTCCTTAAATTTTCAGCTGAAAAGAGTATTTTAATCCGGAATACGAAAATCTGAACCATTTGTCGGTGATCATTGATACTCACATCACCATCAAAAGTTGTAATACAAATCGAGTGCTGCCTTTATCTGTTTAAAGAATTAATAAACAACACATAAACTACATTGCTGTATTAAATAAACTCAGCACAATAGACACAAAACTTATACAATTAGAATTCATGGAAAGTTTCCATAAGAAAGTTAAAATTGATTGTCCACGATCAGCCGTTAGGGCTGAGCTTGTGACGCAATTTGGAAATACTCATTTGCATATTGTAATTTGACAAAATTTAGCAGAACAGACGTTTTGAAAGTCAAAGATATTGTAAAAATCCAAATGATTACAATATGACGGTTGACATATACACTTCTTCAGGATTGATGAGCTGCCTCTTTTTGCTTTTTTAGCGGGGGTTTTTTATTAACGAAGTTTATGCTGTGTCTGCCTGCTACAGTACCAATATAATAAATCATTTAATTTCTAAGTGTGCCATCATCCATTTTATACATTACTGAGCTTCAGAACACGCGTACACAGTTTGTCAGTTTCAGTAAAAAAACATTTATTTTAAGACACAAATAGTGTGCTAGAAATTTGAATGACGCTAATTCACGTTACAATCTTCACTCACATCTCTCGGTGGAAGCGGATAGCAAAAGAAAACTGCACTTTATATTAAAAGCAAACGGCTTTTAGGGATAACGTATTACACCCTAAGAAACAATTTTGCCGGCAGTACCCTAAATTCCATCCCTTAGAATTTATTATTTTCACATTTTCAGTGTACAAAATAGACCAACTTTGCGACAAACACATCGCATTGTGTTGCAATCTTTTTTGCAGCCACAACGATTAAGACCATGGTAGATCTTTCCAAATTGTATTTTCTTTAAACCATAGAGGTACCCAACATTGATTTGATAATTGCCAACTTCACAAAGATGGCGATGGTGGCTGCTTAAGATCACTTGTCATCACATTTCCCCACAAGTGACCTACTTGATACATTGCACGAAGTGCGTGTTGCTCTAATGACGGAAAAGTTGGTGGAATGAACTGTACAAGCTTGTTCTTGGTCGCAAAACGGTCTCTGTGTACTTTATGTAGAGACGTGTATGAAGTATGAGAATCATATAAAAAACAAGTAAATTTTTCCAAAAGTTTCATATTTTCTTCTGACATCACTGATAATGGCGAAGATAGCATGGCAAAAGCTGGTGTTACTTCCGGATGAGAAAGCCACTTATTAAAACACGTTTTCTTACCCTTAGAACCAAAATATGAAGCCAGTGTAAGCGTGAAATCCACGAAGGGCTTCAGATTTCTCTTTACCAAGAGCCTTTGCTATAGCATGCACCGGTACATATCGACTTTTTATTCGTGTTCCAGTCAGCAGCCACAACTCTTCTAATCCACTCCCTTCTAGAATGCCAAAATATGACACATCGGTGTCCGAGGACTTTACCAATACACATGTAGCATCATGTTCTGCCATATCTTTTGCGTGCCAGACTAGACTAGCATCAGCTTCCTTAATATAAAACTCTTTGCCCACGATAGAGGAAAATTATTATCACTAGAAGCATACACCATTTGATCAACATTTGTTGCTACATTTATTTCAGGCATGTTACTTAAAAGATGATTTGTAAGAAATTGGAAGAACTCGGTCTTATTGTTTCCGTTTCGAAGAAAATTGCACCAGTCCGAAGGCAAAGAAGTGTTGGGTGAAATTTGTCTTTGAGACCCAACTCCTCGACCCCCTATTTCCTGTCTTTTTAAACTATTTGGCAAATATAAATCCCAAACAAAATTAAGCCTTTTACATTTTGTTTTCTGAACATCCCGCATTACATAGACCTTCAGGTCTATTCAAAATACTCCTGAAATGTTTTCGAATTTTTAGGTCTTATCTTTTGTACTAATGCTGCGCCATCGTAAATAATGCAATAAAAAAATTCAGGAATATCGTGTGCACCTCCTAAAGACTCCAATTTTTCCGCCTAGTCCGTTTTCGTTCCTTGGCGTAGTAGTTCGTTCGTCAATAACGAGGGCGGGTATTTATGATTCTCATACTTAAACAAAACATCTATATCAAGCTGACGTTCCCTTGCAATTATAAAAAGTCTTGGAAATAGCTGGACATCACTCTTTAAAGTATTTTCTCTAATTTCACTTGTAGACTTTTTTGTTTGCTGCGTAGAGAATATCTTTATTTTATTTTTTATAGGGTCATTAATAGATTTTGTACCTTCTACAAATCTTTCTTTAATAAACGATTCATACATGTTTTTACCGGATTTTTCTAAACTGTATAAAGCCTCGACCGAGGCTTGTGTTGCAACTACCCGTGTATCTAGAGCTACCAGTTATTTGCCGTGTTCTAGGAATGGGTTACCCATTTATGTAAAACTGTCTTTCATTGCAATACAATATTCGAAGTATTTTTTTTGAAAAGCAGGATAATTTTCATGATGACGACTTTTAACAGCTGGTTTAAATATATGAGACTCATATTCTTTCAAAATATAACTTATTTGTGGACCAGGAACAGTAAAGCGTCGCAGAGATGCCGGATCTTGAGTAAGACCAATAGCTCCCCCAGATTCTTTTACCAATGCATTATTTTGTTCATGAGCTTGATCTATCACCAATCCCAAAAATGATCCAGATGACTTATGGATTACAAAATAGCCTAAAAATTTAATTACTAAATATTACTATGTTACAGTCAAATATTTCTTTATTTACAAACATTTACAAAACTCGGCATGCACAGATGGAGTTTTTACTTCCAAGTCTTCTAGATCTTTTAAATAAACTGCTAGCCAGCGTGCGTAATTCGTATAATCAAACAAGAAAAACCATGGCATCATTTGCTGTAAACTCTTCTTAAATAAAAGATAATCGCTTATCGATCTGACGAAATTTATTAAAAGAAATTCAAAAGTAAAAACCATAAGCCAGAACATAACGGTTGGTGAATCAAGCGAAATTTGTAATAAGTAATAACCATTCCTCAAAAGGTTGCTGTCTATCTGGATTTTGTATTTCATAGGCTTCATCATTAAAGTGTAAAGCACAGCAGCTGTAACCTGGTACATAAACAGAGCCTTGGTAATATGAGTAACCTACAAAAAACGGTTTATAATGAAGTAGGTATTCATAGTTTAAGTACTATCGGGAAATGTACGGGATTTACCTTAGTTGTGAATTGATATACCTTGAGAACGCCTTCTGCTGATCCTGTTTCAATAATTCCTGAGTTGGCTACGATTCCCAACCAGTCGTTATCTTGTAGCAGTTGGCCACAGACACGTAAAAAGTTTTGCTCAATATGAAGCTGGCAAAATAAAAGTAGGAATTTATCTTCGCCAAACTAATCTGGACAGTTCTACTGGATTATCTTACCCAGAGTATACAATGGTTGGTCAGCACATAAAATTGGTATTTGATCCAAATTTAAATATTTGGTTAGTTTCTTTATGATATTCATTCCATGATGAATCATTGAAGGAATAGCGGCATGCTCATGAAAAAGTGGTAATATCCATCTTTAGCAAATTAACATTTTTTTTTACTTAATTGTTACAGTAAATATGGAAAATGGTTGCCATTTCGAGTACTAAGGGAAGACATTTTGGGTACTGCTAACCGCTTCCACTATCCATAGCGTTTGGATTTTCGATAAGGCGATCCTAGTCGCGGAGTGCGGACGTAGCGTAAACCAGTACGCCAAGCAGTTCATTTTCTAAGCCCCTCTAGAAATGACACGATAACGAGGTGGCAGAAGGGTATAAAAGGAGAATCCGAAGCTAGTTAACTTCACTTGAAACTTGTAAACCTGTCTTCCCGATCCTGACTACAAGCTCTAGGCCTCCTCGGAACTTAGCGCCCTTGACCTGCTCCTTTTCCTGTACCTAGCAACGGTGCACTATGGGAACCTCGCTAAAGAATTCATGTACCTGTCTAGCGATGGTGGACTCGGTTCCCATGTCGTTGGAAAATTCCTTTACCTGCCCGCACCAGCTGATTCTCTTTACGAAATTAACATAAAACACGGCTTACTAGAATATTAGCAGAAACCTCCAGGCTACTGGCATAATCCAGATGCCTCGACGCAGGCAAATTAATCCAGATGCCTCGACGCAGACAAATTATCCCGCCTGCCGTGAGCTCGGACCGACCGAGATCTTCAGGCGCTCACCAGCGATTCTAGCTGCAAAGAGCCGGATTCTGTAATAGATTAAAATATTCAGCTTATATTATTCCAAGTGGTCCAAACTTATTCATAAAGGATGTACCACGTCCAGTCAGGCTTTATGCACTCGCCGTAAACATCACAGACACCATAAAACACCTTCTTTCATTGAATTTGTCCGCACGTGAACTCTAAATAATAAACGCCATCTTTGCCGGCGCAAATATAATCTATTTTAGAGCTATCCAGTTCAAGTACATCGGAGCTACCTCATGCGAGCCTGAGAGCAGCCATTTCTACCTCAATCGCACTTTTCAGGTGCAGCAACCGGGCCAAACCAAAGTGCCGTTTGGGTTTCCCAGTGTCCCAAAACTAACTGAACGCAGAACTAAAACGCCGAAAGAATTTTATTTTATAATATTTATGTACATAACATGTTTCATTGATGAAGAATTATTTTGTATATACTTGAACACATTAATTACACAATTTAGTTCTACACTGTGTTATTCTTGTATTTTATACATTTGAGTAGAAATGATCCTGGGCATCTGAGCTTTACCCAAGGCAACCAATTTGGAACTAAATTTAGCGAATTTTGGTCAAGTTTAAATAAGCACACCTCGCAGAAACTTCAAAGTAAATTTGAAAATTCCGGAACAATTCATGTTCATTACAAATTTAATATTCACTTATTGTGTTATAAGGTCTTTGGTTAAATAATAAGGTGAAAATAATGTGAGACTAGCTTAGAAGTTTTGGATTTATTGTTAGTAGATGTAGTAGAAATATATTAAAAACTGTTTTAGTTCAATATTAAATAAATTAGTTGTAATCCAACCACCTAAATTACTGTTATAAATTATGTGTAATGCACTGATAAACATATAGTGGAGTACTTGAAATCTGAGAATGGCTTGGTAACGATTCCGGCCATTATTTTTTTTAAATTTTTTTTAATATATACTTAGGGTCTGTATTTATGTCTGGAGGTGAATGTGACCGCACTATTCAATGGAGGAGGAAATAAATTGGCCCAAAAAATGTGCAAAAATGGGTTTTTCACGGATGCCTTCGACAATTCAATTCGAAATAAAAAAACGTTCGAATAAAAAATGGAGCTATTCTGAATACAAACAATTTGAGCTTGGATTTACGAAAATCGGTTAACCGGTGCGAAAGTTACAGCCCTTTGACCGACCTCGCCCGTTGGAATTGTTTCTCAAGGATTTCCTACTCAGGGCGGTCGGTCGGATCCTGTTTTTGGGGGGATGGCATGCAATTAGAGCGTCAGTTTTTTTAAAATTTATAGATTCACAGGCATACGAGAAGATGTACCACGGGTAAGGTACTTGGTCTAAAGGGGGCAGAGGGGGAGGCGGGGCCGCGAAAACTCGTTCAAACCCGCCTAATTGCCTCTGTAATTGGCCTATTTCAAAAATCTTAACGCCAAAAAATCCCGCGCTGTGCCTCCTTTAACCAACAAAAAGGATTTTCGTAAATCCAAGCTCAAATTGTTTGTATTCAGAATAGCTCCATTTTTTATTCGAACGTTTTTAAATTTCGAATTGAATTGTCGAAGGCATCCATAAAAAACCCATTTTTGCACATTTTTCGGGCCAATTTATCCCCTCCTCCATTGAATAGTGCGGTCACATTCACCTCCAGACATAATTACAGACCCGAAGTATATATAAAAAAAAAATTAAAAAAATCATGGACGGAATCGTGGGCCTTTTTTCTAGTACTCCACTAATATAGATATTTCAGACTTTAAAATTACTTTGTTTATAACCTATAATGTAAAGAGCAATCCAATGAGGCACAGAACGTGAGTTAATATGGCTTAAAAATTAATTATCTGGTAGAAACACTGATTCCTTACCTCCAAGAGGTTGTAGACATCACCTTAACTTCGGACTATTTGATCTGTCAACATTTGAAAAAAAACTAATCTTTTCATAATTTTAAGTCAAAAATCTGTAATGCTAACAATTGATTTACAATTAGGCTTTTAAAATCTGGCCACGATCTGTAAATACTATTTTAAAATGTGGACACATAATATTAGGCTGCGTGTAGGAACTGTAACACCCGTATTCATAGTCATTCGCCAGCGGATCGCCGGCAACTCGCCGGAGTTTCGTTATGAATAGTATGTTGGCGGCAATGTACATCTATGTCAAATTCGAGGTGATCAGGTTAGGTTTTCAGTCAGTTTTGACAGAAAGTGGTCAAGTTTAAAATTCGCTTCTAAAGGCGGAATTCGAATTCTCACGCATGCGCACGAGACGCGTTATACTCTAAGTGAAACTACGTCGGCGCCGTAATGTTTTTGGGCGTTCCGAGGCCCTACTAGCAATATATGTATAATACATATATGGTTTCAAGACGGAAAACGCACGCTCCACGTGACCTTTTCAGGTGACCTGTGCAATGTGTCACTTTCAGTAACACCAAGCCATGCCATTTTTGGCATTTTTAGTAATGGTCGTCGGAAAACCCATATTTCATCGTCGTTATTGTCATTAATAGTTATTTTCATTACAAGCGTCGAAAGTAGCAAATATCGTGCCAGTGTTGATTAGACAAACGAGGGCGTAGCGAAGCGAAGCCCGAGTGGATCTAAAACACGAGCACAGATATTTGCACTTTCGGGCGAGTTATGAACACTATTTTTTAGACGACCACTCAAAGTAAATTCTAGTTTTAAGAATGATTTTTATTTCGTTTGCAAAATTGATTGTTATATTATTATTGGTACAATTATAAAAAATTAGAGCTTGTTGGAAGCAGAGCAACGAATAAAGCAAAAACGTCTGGATTATTTGAATCACGGTCTGCTGAACTGTGTGACAAACGTCACTTTGACACAATTAAGCAGGCCTTGATTTGAATAACTTTGTGCCGTTACGATATGACTAGTACGATATAATATCGTGCTAGTGTATGAAATTGTCAACTTTCTTTAGTAGGCTGCTATCGCGATAATGTTACTTTCATATGTGGTCATCTAAAATAGTAATTTGTATACCAAGGCACTGAAGTTTAGCTTTTTATCACAAATGTGGATTTAGTTGCAGAGCCCTGTAGAGTGAAGGCAAATAAATCACATGAAGGATAGAAAAGAACTTCAGTGCCAAGGCTACATTATGTTTTTTTGAAATCGAGAAATCTCGAAATTACAACATTTTAACCAACTTTTGTACTCGTATGTTATGTTGACGACGGTTGACGTTTACCTATCGTCCCGCCACCTACAAAAAGTCTGTGGGCCGGTTGCAGAAAGCAATGTTAATCTGGTGTTAGCTAACGCGACGTCAAAGTGAACAAAAACGAATCAAATCTCAAATGCTTATGGTAACTAATACATTAGTAAACAAAATTTGATTCGTTTTTGTTCACTTTGACGCGACGTTAGCTAACACCAGACTTAACATTGCTTTCTGCAACCGGCCCTGTGTCGATTTCAGGTATTTTAATGACGATTGATACGTTCTTCAGTGCCGAGTTAAAAAAATAGCTATCTATGTATCAAGTTACAAAATGAAAGTGTTTTTCACACTAGGCATAAGTTTGCCCTACGAGCGAAGCGAGTTGGGTAACACGTTTGTGAATAATACTAATTTTGCAACGTGTTGCAGACAAGATTTTCTGTAATTTTGGACATAATATAACAACATTTTGTTATCGTTTTCAACGTCAAGATAATGCATACAGGGTGTAGAAACGCTTTACGCACCATACGGATTTCAATGGTAATTTCTTCATATTAAAATATTTACTTCCCTAATTATTTTAGAGCAAACTTGTATTGAAGTTTTTTGTAGAGAAAAAAATTCTGTATCTATTTATGCCAGCATTTGTCATTTTACATTTCGGAAAACCGAAAATTTAAAGAAAAAAATTACCATTTTTAGACAAATCAGTGGTGCCTTGAAATTACTAAATCATCTCAAAGCATCAACAAATTAGTTTTCTGTTTATTTGTTTGCATCTGTCAAATGTAACGGCAACCAAATAAACAGCAAACTAATTTGTTGATGCTTTGAGATGATTTAGTAATTTCAAGGCACCGCTGATTTGTCTAAAAATGGTATTTTATTTCTTGAAATTTTTGGTTTTCCGAAATGTAAAATGACAAATTCTGGCTTAAATGGATACAGAATTTTTTTCTCTACAAAAAACTTCAATACAAGTTTGCTCTAAAATAATTAGGGAAGCAAATATTTTCATATGAAGAAATTACTATTGAAATCTCTATGGTGCGTAAAGCATTTCTACACCCTGTATATTCGCACTAGTTGGAATATGTGATTTCATATTGACACTAGTTGACTAGTTGCAATATGACATTTCATATTGACACTGGTTGCTATATGAGATCTCGTATTGACACCAGTGCTAATATAAGAATTTAGTATAACTTTGTAGATTTAAGTAAATTTATTTACTATAAAAAGTAATATCACTCAAAATTACAGAAAAATTTATTTATCTACGACAGTGTGTAAAATTAACTTTTACTTGGCAGTTTTCAGTTAAAAATTTTCATCACGCAAAATTACGACCGGTTACTAGGGTGAAAGTGTTTCTTATAAAGCAAACATGTTATTATATAATTCAGTAATCCTACTTTACATTTAAAATGTATTTTTTTACGACCACCACTAAAAGTAGGCCTTTTAGCGCTAGCTTTTTTCATTAAAAGTGACGTTTTATAATTTAGCGTGTGTAAAATGAGATCAGCTGCTTACTTTTAGCCCATGTGCTAAAAGTGAAGTGAGGTTATAAAACTACAATTTCGAACTGGAAGTGAGGTTGTCAAGTTATTTTAGTTACTTACTGCGCTAGAGGTAGAATGTTTTTTAAATAATTAAAGCGTTATGTAATGATTAAAGTCAGATGTCTACTATTATAATAATCTTTCATAACTGACTTTGACAGTACTGGCTCCACAAACATTCACCTGCGTGTCAAAGCCATCTCTTTATTATAACCAAGAAGACTATAGTGTTCTTGATTATAACATAAATTATAACTGTCATAAATGTAAACCTGTGTTAAATCGACATTTATGGATTAATAACAGAAAATTTAAGGTCGTAGAAAAAATATTGTATGCAAACTCGTGCTAAAAGTGTTATTGCACTCGACATGATATGAAACTCAGCCTTCGGCTTCGATTTATAATTTTCATGTCTCCTGCATAAACATCAACTTTTAGCACCTGTTGTATAAATAGCTATTTTATATTTATGTTTTATATTTATTTTGTTTTTTAGATTCTATCGTAGATAAAATATTGTACGATACACATGCATAAAGCATCTTTAGTCACTCGCGGGGCTTAAAACTCTACCCCACTCGTGACTAAATACCAACATCACGTAAATAATCATTAAACACTATACCACAGGTTCACTGGTATAATTAATAAAAATTCCCTAAAACGGTATTTTGGATATATTTGACATTTCAAGTATGGTATGGGAATCCTAATGTGGGGTATTGTTGTTCTCTTTTTAGTACCAAAGAAATAGTTCTTATATCCTTGTTTAGTGTATCAATAGAATAGAAGTGTACGCCGTATGTGTTAATAAGAGGTTACTGATGATAAAATGCAAAAATAGAGCAAATAAATTCTTATATGGTGTAAATTATGGCAAACAGAACAGTTAAAGATGCTAAATCAGTGCACGGAACAAATCCCCAATATTTGGTTGAAAAAATTGTTAGATCTCGAATATACGATTCAAAATATTGGAAAGAAGAATGTTTTGCTCTAACTGCAGAGCTTCTTGTAGACAGGGCTATGGAACTCCGTTTTATAGGCGGCGTTTTCGGTGGCAATATTAAACCCACACCCTTCTTATGTTTAACTCTTAAAATGCTGCAAATACAGCCTGAGAAGGATATCGTAGTAGAATTCATCAAGAACGAAGAGTTTAAATACGTACGTGCTTTAGGGGCATACTACATGCGCCTGACTGGTTCTTCGCTGGACTGCTATAAGTACCTCGAACCGCTTTATAATGATAACAGAAAGCTACGTAGGCAAAATCGACAAGCACAGTTTGAGCTGGTGCACATGGATGAATTTATTGATGAACTCTTGCGGGAAGAAAGGGTAAGTTGGTAATTTCCAAAAGAATTTTAAGTGAAAATTAAATTTTGCAGGTGTGCGATGTTATTTTACCTAGGATTCAAAAGCGATATGTACTTGAAGAAAACAATGAAATAGAAGCAAAGGTATCGGCTTTAGAGGATGACCTTGATGAAGATATGGAACTAGAGGAAGAAAATAAACATGTTGCAGAAGAACCACCTAGACGTGAAGAAAAAGAAAGACATCGCGAACGGAAAAAGGAACGAAGTCGGTCACGAGAGCGTGAGCGAGATAAACATCGGGATAAGGATCGAACGAAGCACAGAGATAGAGATAAAGAAAAGGAACGGGAGAAAGATCGCAGAGACAGGGATCGTAGAAAGGACGATGATCGCAGAAAAGATGACGACCGCAGAAAGGATGATGATCGCAGAAAGGACGATGATCGAAGAAAGGACGATGATCGAAGGAAGGATGACGATCGTAAAAGAGACAGGGATAGACATCATTAAGTTACTTCCTAGATAATTATAAGCTATTTTTTAAATCATTAGCATAACTTTTTCAAACAAAATTCTATTATAAATCATGAATTATGAATGTCGTATATAATTTAATCATTATATAATTTACTTATGAGGTAATATATTTTTCTTTTACCAGGTAAGTGGCAAGGTTTTGTTATGACTATATATACAACTTCACTTTATAAATTGCTTTAGTTATTTATGTTTTCCAAACTTAGATCATTCTACATTGGTTTTACATCAAAGTAAATGGTTTTCTAGTTTAATTCTGCTTTGTCTATGTATTATTAATGCTACTTTAGTGTCCTGTTGATTTCCTAATTTTCAACGTTGATCGTTGCATCTAAAATTATCTGTTCTATTGGCATTCAGTTCTTTTTAATCATTAGCCTCTTACCTTTCGGTATCAAAGACTATACATACTGTGTGGGAAGTGCAACCGAGACAATGGATTCCATGCGATTTGCATTACCCAGCTCTGCAGACCACATTCAACAATCCTAAATTTTATTTCAAGTTACCTTAAGGAATGAGTTTATATCCATTGCTGCTCCGAGAGAATTCTCAGCTACAGCCAGATTTGAACCCGTGTCCACCCGATTGCTAAATAAGTGGGCTGCTTACTCGCACAACCAGGTAGGCGGTTATCGTTTGCATATGTATTCACTGTTTCTGTATTTGATTCTTGTAGTGTTTATAAATTTGTAATTTTTTCTTTGACAACTTCGAGAGAATTATTATGTTCCATTTTATGTGATAATCTTTTGGTTTGTTATAATTTCATTGGTTTTGTTTGTCTCGTATATTCCTATGTCCTATAATACTATTTTATTTATCAAACATATAATGTAGGCTGTATTACACGAGGATTACGAGCCAAAGGAGAGTGTTGCAATAATCCAAGTGTACTACGGCCATTAATGCGTGTCAAATACAATATTTTACCTACAACTATGTAGTTGATAATGACTAGGTATATATAATCCGTTCAAGACCTTTTTGGGACAGAATTTGCTAATTTTTTCTTTTCATGTTGGACTAACTGATTCGTTGATGTAGCGGATGCAACTTTTTTCTGTCAGTTCGACACGTTCTTGCCACTACATTGCCAGATTTATTATTTTAATATTCGTAAGAACATAAATGCTTTATCAAGTGTGTAATAGTAATTTATTATACAAGACGATAAAGTTAAATTTTATCCACGAGTGAATCGTTTAACGTCGAGACGAAGTCGAGACGTTAATAATTCAAGAGTGGATAGAAATTAATTTATCGTCGTGTATAATACAATATTTTTTTCTATAGCAAGAACTTTAACAATTTCAAAAGAAAATAATGACAGTCAATCACATTTCAAAATGTCAGTAGCTAGATTGGGTTGCTACGATAATACGAAGCTGTCATACTTACAGTCCCTTTATATACAACAGTCTGGCCATATGAAATGTCACTTATGACATAAGACAGAATATGGCCGCCTTCAGTGGCGGGTCAAAAGCAGTGGCGGGGTTAGTGTTGGAAAATAGTTTAATTAAATAAATGCTTAGTATAAGTAAATATATGACCAAATAGTAAAACAAACAATGTCATTGATAATGAGATATTATAAATTTTATTTACAGTTAGTGCTCACATAAATAATAGCAAATCTACAGAACTTACAGTGATCCCAAAACTAATAAAACAGTGAGTATACAGTCTAATAAGCTTAAAATTACTTTTCATAACTTCCCACTTAATTTATATAGCCTACATTGTGCATTGCCACAGAAGTACAACTGTATTTGCTTCGTTGTGTATTTTGCGTTTTCGTTTCAGTTATTCTTAAACGAACACCGATAACTTTGGAGATAATAAACTTTTCTAATTGATTAAAAGTTGCAATATGTTTTACATCAACAATATGCATTTTATTTATATAAAATGCTTTTACATTTAGATTCTATTCTGACCTTTTATGTTATTCTAATATGCTCGATAAACCTGTTTGACCTCAAGCCCCGCTTTTTTATTTCTAGGAAAGCTTTTCATCTTAATACCATGTTCAGACCTATTTTTGCATTCAAATGCACACGACTCCATACCTAAAACTTAAACGTCGATAAAATCAGTTTTTCGAACGGAAATATTTTAAAATTTTACCAGTTGTTTATAAAGACATTGGTATTTTCAATGGCTGTAGGCTCCGAAGCAGACGATGAGAAAGTAAATAATGTTAGAACAGCATTATCCTTACGTCTTTCTTGTCACCAACTCGTGCTTTTTCACACATACAATCTGCAAAATGCTTTTCACAAATTCTTGAATTTCCATTCGGATACCAATTTTCTCAATTAATTTTATTGTCCATAAGTCCCGTCTGTCCCTATTCCTAAGGAAAGTTTCGGTTGCACACATTTTTCAGATCTGCTTTTGCATCCGACTGCACAGCAATACCTCTTATCTGAAGAAAATTTTTGAAATTGATAAATTTCTTTAAACCTTTTCAGCTTACCGTTAATAAATTATAGTTCTAGTTGTTTCTAAAAATTATGATCAGTTTTTAACTATGTACTTGCATTTTACGATTTTTCTTGATTGAATGTCAACTTATTTTATTTGAATAACTGTGACTTTGACACTTTTGCAATTTAAATCTTATTGTCAAAATGACGCAAGACATAAAATGGCGGCACCAATGAGAATCGTGACCATGTATGGCCAGACTGTTAACGTTAGTGTATATAAAGCGACTGTAGTCATACTTAATTTAAACAAAAGTTAGAAAATTAAATTACTTTATCTATCCTTGATGTTAAAGTGCTACTGTATCTACCCTTGCTGTTAAAGTAAAACTTGACCTTTTGTTTTGAGTTGATAAAACCACACTTTAACATGTGCTATAGAAAAAAAATAATTTTTTAAAATTCCGTTTTAAAAAGTAGGCTTTTTTAAATTAATTTTGGCCTTGTTTAATAACCCTCCACACTTGTGAAAAAAAGTTGCACTTCTAACACTTGTGGTCTAAATAACTATTTTCTACAACCGTGTCAAAAGTAGATACTTTAATCACGTTAGTTAGTTTGTGAAGTTCCACTTTTTAAAAAGCACTGCATAAAAAGTTCTTTACAAACCCTAGTGCATAAAAAGTGAAATGTATTTTGGGGTGCCTATTTACATAACCTTATTCTAGATGTTAATAATGTGAAAAACCAGAAAGATGTAATTTATTTAATAGAATTTGGTAATTATAGGTACAAAACAATAATAATCGTGAAAAATTAACATAATTAATAAGTTACAGTCGCGGCCATAAAAACCGGAACAGTTTTTTTGACCTAATTTTCAAAATGCGAAAAGTAGTGCTGACTCTGACAATTCTAATTAATAAATGTCATCAAAAGTCATTCAGAACTAAACAATGACTTTTGATGACATTTATTAATTAGAATTGTCAGTGTCAGCACTTCTTTTCGCATTTTGAAAATTAGGTCAAATAACTGTCCCGGTTTTTTTGGCCGCGACTGTATTAGTAACAGTAATAGTGCATAAAATAGATATTTATGGATTAAGGGAGATATGAATATGTTTTTTCCATATATGTATTATACATATATTGCTAGTAGGGCCTCGGAACGCCCGAAAACATTACGGCGCCGACGTAGATTCACTTAGAGTATAACGCGTCTAGTGCGCATGCGTGAGAATTCGAACTCTGCCTTTAGAAGCGAATTTTAAACTTAGTTGGTTCACTTCCCCACCGCGCGGACGACGCGCTTGCGCACAGCTCACCATTATACATTGAAGATTTGGTTGTCTGTCTCACTTCCTTCCTGAGTTTCCCACTCATAGCCGCTAGCAATATATCGAGAGATCCAAAAAAAAACTGTTCCTCAGCGGGCTGTGGAAATTCAACTTATGACTATTATGTTGGTGGCACTGTAAGTCTATGTCAAATTCGAGGTTAGCAGGTTTGGTTTTGCGTCATTCTATGTCATAACTGTCGAAAAACCTAACCTGATAACTTCGAATTTGACATTGATGTACAGTGTCACCAACATATTATTCATACGTTGAATTTCCACAGCCCGCTGAGGAACCGTTTTTTTTGGATCTCTCGATAGTAAGTATTACATATATGGTTTTTTCCCTGAGGTTGAAATGTGATACAGACCGAGGGTCTCTGGCCCGAGGTCTGTAAGTCAACCGAGGGTAAAAAACATGAATATCTCCCGTGGTGCATACAATATTTTATTTACAAGCATATTAGTAACAATAGTGTAAAATTTCAAAATGTCATGACATTTAAAATTAGACATCAAGGGTTGCCTCAATGTATGGTTGCTAAGACATGGCGTATAGTTGCATCGGCGTTTGTCAGTTGGACCACGAAGACAGGTCGAAGGGATTATGAGATTAAAAGATTATAGGAAGACTACAGTTTATTGTAAATTTTATTTCTTAAAATAAAGCTTCAAACGATACATGTTATAATTATTAAGAATTAGGTAAAACTTAGAACGAACTGATTTCACAAAACTTAACCTCGACACCGTCTTCTGATTATATTGCACAATTTTATCATTAATATAATTTTGTTTTTTACAAGTTTCGTTCCTCATTGTTTTAATAGTAACATTTGCACTTTTAATGTTTACATAAATTTCAGTCTGAAAATTTAACAAAACATTTGTAAATTGAAATATGTTTGCATGGCTGCTATAAAAACTCGCATTGAATCTCGAGTGAAAAGATTCACATGCGTTTGTTGTTCTGTATATGAAATTTGATTTGCAGGCCCATATTGTGGGTGGAAATAATGCGTTGTCGCTTATATAATTATCATACAAATATCGTCGAAACTCTACAGCTCTACTATCATTGGGCATTAAATAATACAATTCGGTATTGAAAAAATCGACTGCGTCGGTAGGTTCTAAAAACTGCATTCCAAAATACACTTTTAAATGATTTCCAATAGCAGAATCTTTATTATTATACTCGGTTACCAAATTAAGAGCCTGAATTTTACGATACCAGGCTTGACATAAATGAAATCTACAGCCAACAACTCTAACATTTGGCACATTGTACTACATGCTTTATGTATTGAAAGTTCAAAATCAATTACGATTTCTGTAGGATTTAGTACTAATCCAACTTCATGACATTTTTGTTGAACAATTAAAAAAAAATTTAAGTATTACATTTTTTATTTATCAGTAGGGCAAAAACTAACGGTACATAGTGACCGTTTTTAAAACCATGCACTATAAAAAAACTTGCTTGAGAATTGAAAGGTACCGCCCATATAAATTGTATCTAGTGAACACAAGAAATGTAAATTGCCGTAGCAGGAAAACACCATGATATCTTTAGCTTGATTTACACAAAGTCTTCTAGTTTATTGGTTTTTAAATTAATATTTTGCACTGTACTATAAACATTTTCTTTTTTTTTCGGTAGCGGAGGTACAATTCTTCGTCGAGCGATATATAGGTTTCTTCTGATGCAATCAACGTCGTTGGTTCCAATTTCAGCACTGGCTCCGTTTGTTTGTAATTCCAAGTGAATTAATTTTTAACGGTTTTTCAGTAATGTCCTCTACAGCCTTTCTTTTTATAGAATTGCTGAGTACTTGTATTGCAATATTGTTATCCACATCATGATTGTGACATTCACTTTTCTCGATTATTTTGTTTTCATCCACCATATTGGTGTAAATTCTTGCTGCACATTTGCGGATGCAGCATCTCCAGCGTATTTTCCCACATTTGGAAACGTGAGCTTTCAAAAATTTATAATTGTTCACCACTAATAGTTTACAGCCCTTTTCACTAAACATCGACTGTGCGATTTCGTTTTCCATGTTTTCCCAACTTTACTTTTCCCATATATGTATTATAAGTATTACATATATGACTTTTCCACTGTTTAGCAGAAACTAGTAGTCATTAAAAAATAATTTTTGTGTGTACTACCCACAAGCCCGCCCCTAAAGAACTACCAATTACATCTTACATCCCACTATGCTAATTACAACTACTTCTCCTAAAAGTGCATTAAAAGAACATTAACACGTTATCTTAATTCTTAATACCTTGGGTAGCAGTGTGGTCCAACTGACTGGTCATGCTAATCCCCAGGTTTCATAATGATCGGATTACCTTTGGGTTCGTGGTCCAACTGACATACGCCCAGTTGCATGGTTACCAAGAGTTTGAGGGAGAAAAAAATTTACAGGTCCCTTGGGAGTTATGAGTAGCTTTTCATATTTTGTTTCTATGACGAAAATGTACAATATCACGTTGCTAGTAAATAAAGTTCTTTAAAAACCCTAGTGCATAAAAAGTGAAATTTATTTTGGGTTGCCCATTGACATAATTTTGACAGTTCATCGATCACTATCAATGGCGCCAACTTAAAACCAATTTCAATCAACCAATCAGTTCTGTACCAAAATAAATAAAGCAATTGATAAAAAATGTGAAATGTTTGGTTGTAGAAAAAACTAGTATGCAACACGTGTGTAAATAGTTATTTAGACCACAAGTATTAGAAGTGCAACTTTTTTTCACAAGTGTGGAGGGTTATTAAACGAGGCGCAGCCGAGTTTAATATTCCACACGCGTGAAAAATAAGCACGCTAACACGAGTTATCTATAAGATTTTTAAAAATTCATTAAATATTCAAATCCAAGCCTATTTTGTATAGAATTGGATTTGCCTTCATTGTAGTCAAGTGTGTTGGTCAGTTCTGGTAACTAAGGAAACGTCTATTCAAAATCGTTCATTCCTAAATTAAAAGCAGTGTCACTTCACACACCGAAATTAATTTAAAAAAGTCTACTTTTTTAAATGAAATTTTAAAAAGGTCCTTTTTTAATCTCGTGTTACCATTTGCGCATTCGGCTGGTGCCTCGTGCGAAAATCTTCGTGCTCGATTAAAAACACCTACTTTACACACTAGTTGCATAAATAACTATTAATTTCCGTCAAAGAAAAGGTCAAAATGCCCAAAATAATTTTGTTACAACAAAAATATTCCATTAAACGATGCTACTTCCAATTTAAAAAGGACAGACCAGATTTAAAAGAACAGTAGTTGATGTGGAGACTAGAGAATATATTTGCTGTATGTTAAAAAATGAAATTTTTGAAAAGAAAAACAATCCAGCGTAATGTATAATAATTTACTATCTATCTACTTATTACTATTTTAGTGTTGAAATGTTATGTGGCAGATGTGACAATCAACATGAAGTAAAATCAGCAAGCCATCCATTTGACAAGATATTTACATTTTTCACATGTTAATTTCTATAAAACCAATACCTATTGCTCAATTGCTCTACTAAATTTATTTGGGATTAGTTTGTGACGTCAGCAAGCAAGCAAGCATGTAAAATAAAGTGACATATTCATATAATGTACACAATTCTTATCCAAATTTCAATAAACATTAATATTGAATGCTTTTCTTATGCATTAGTTCTCATTTTCGTTTCTGTCGTCAATTTTCAAATCATTTCAATTTTTTATCCTTAATTTAAACAGAGATCCGGCAACAATGTCCTATTCAGAAAATATAACCTTAAACTGAAAACAACTTAACCTAACACAAACAGTGTCAATTTCCATTAGGGAGTTTATAGTCCATTTACTTGACATCTGCACTGTCAAACTGACATTATGTTGGCACCACTGCTATTTTTCACTTTTTAACAATTAAATTACTGTACAGTCTAATAAAAAACACATTATTTTTGAGGTATAGTCAAGACACTTTTTTTATTTTGACACTGACAGTGCAGATGTCAAGTAAATGGACTATAGTTGCCATCATAAATAAAGCACTTTAGATTGGAAAGTCCTGTATTACCGGGAAGAACAGAAATGCTAGCGACATCCAACGGTTGCGGGAAAGAAGTATAACATGGCGGGAAATTCAAATTCGCGGCAATGAATATTTTTTCATCCAATAAACTACACAATTGTAATTTAACTTTTAAGTCGACATTGTCTTTACAGAAACACTTATACAAAGCTTCTGTAAAGCAAATCTCGACTTAAAAGTTAAATCACAATTGTTGTAGTTAATGTAATTAACTACTACATTAACTACTGTGTAGTTAATGTTTAACCTCAATCAATAATGATTGTTTAATATTTCACTTTTATCCATTTTGACGCCGTATACTTGCAATGTGGCTTTAATTAGTCACTTGCAAATTTTGTTATTAATTATTATAAACTTTCTTGGAAGCCATATTGGTAAGCCTTGATAAATTTTCTATGTGTTCACTTAATCTAATTTCTAACCCTTGTATTTTAGTTATAACACATGTTAATAATTTCTGATGAAGCCATCTAAAGTGGCGAAACGTACGTAATAGTATATTACACACCGAGGTGGGAAGTGTTTCATTACTGTCGAGAGATTAGGTAGTTTACCGAGACGCGTAGCGTCGAGGTTAACTTTATCTCGAGACAGGGATGAAACTTTCCACCGTGGTATGTATACTATTTTATTTGCACTCATCTAATTTTAAAAATAACTACAATTGAATTCTGAATAATAGATATCTTGATGTAGCTAATATTTTTGTTACCATGAAAACAACCCACTCAATGTTTTGTTACCATGGAAACACCCCACTCTTCAGGTATAAGCCGTTCACGATCTTTTTGGGTCAGGTGAGGCTATGACCACCTAGTAATTTTGTTGGCAGAACCTCTGATGCAACTAAACTCCCTCATGGAAATTGACACTTTTTGTGTTAGGTTAGGTTGTTTTCAGTTTAAGGTTATATTTTCTGAATAGTTACATTGTTGCCGGATATTCTCTAGTCTCCACATCGACTTGCGTTCTTTTAAATTTGGCCTGTCCGTTTAAAATTGGAAGCAGCATCGTTTAATGGAAATGTTTTGTTGTAGCAAAATTATTTTGGGCATTTTGACTTTTCCTTTGACGGAAATTAAATTATTTTTACACATTTGATAAATCATTTATTTTCTTACGAATATTAAAATCATAAATCTGGCAATGTGGTGGCAAGAAAATGTCGAACAGACACTGACAGCAAAAAAAAGTTGCATTCGCTACATCATCGAATCAGTTAGTCCAACATGAAAAGAAAAAATCATAGCCAACTCTGTCTCAAAAAGCTCTTGAACAGCTTATATGTAATATTTTTCGAGGTATGTAATAATTTCCTGGCTAGTTTCAAGTAATCATCTAGTTCCCAACTGTTGTCATGTCATGAAATTGACACATTACAATGTGATTGCGAATAATAGTTATTTATGCAACTAGTGTGTAAAGTAGGTCTTTTTAATCGAGTGCGGAGATTTTCGCACGAGGCGCCAGCCGAGTGCGCAAATGGTAGCACGAGATTTAAAAAAGACCTTTTACACACGTGTTGCATACTAGATTTTTTCTACAACCGAACATTTCACATTTTTTATCAATTGCTTTATTTATTTTGGTACAGAACTGGTATGTATGTATGTATGTATTATTTTTGGGGAGACTTACGTCTAGCAAGTAGGCTTTTATAGGCCCTTTTTACCAACCCCAAGAACAAGGTCTAGGCATGCAGAGTACCAGGTACCTTAGTCCTACTTAGAATTTTGCCGAGACTAAGGAGTTCCAACCTTAGCAAAGGACCTTTTACATGCTACACATCGTAGTAACATGGGACCCACGGCTTTACATCACTTCCGAATGATGGCATTCTGTAGAGGCTTTCATCCGCATTTTTTTATTTTTAAAAACCTCACCGGGATCGGGGATCGAACTCTCGACCCTTAGATCAGTAGCCAGAATGCTTACCACTGAGCTATGGAGCCCGGCTTACAGAACTGGTAGGTTGATTGAAATTCGTTTTAAGTAGGCGCCACTGATCGTGATCCTATGAAAGTATTGTTTTGTGCGATGAACTGTCAAAATTATGTAAAATTTTTCTCCTGCATTTTCTGCGTCTCGTAAACTGGCACGTTCAAAACCAGAGACCAAGTGGAGTTCAGTCAATTTAAAACCGTTTTACTCGGTTTTCTTTGTTGTGAAAGGTAGGTAAGTGTAAAAATTACTATTGAAGTTCTTTAAGTTAATCTCAAATTGTTTGTAAGAAAAATTGAAGCTTGAGAGATGGAAGCAGAATTATCAGATATGTCTGATATAGAAAACACCCCACCTGATGTAGCTGAAACAGCGAAAGCAGCGAGTCTTAATCTTTTACCAAAGAAGTCAGTAGTTTTATATGAACGGCAGTACCAGTTATTCATAGATTGGTGTCAACAGAATAAAGTTAGTAAATATTCGGAAAGTGTGTTGCTGGCATACTTTTCTGATAAGCTGAAAAACTATAAGCCAGCAACATTGTGGTCTTTTTATTCAATGTTTAAAACTACTCTCAAGATTAAGAACAATGTGGATATCTCAACATACCACAAGTTAATTGCATTTTTAAAACAGAAAAATAAAGGTTACAAACCAAAAAAGTCAGGGATTTTCGAAAAACAACACTTCATAAAATTTATAAATGATGCTCCAGATTCACAGTTTTTAATGATTAAGGTACTTGTACATAACAACTAATTTAAAATATTAATTTGACACATTTTTTAGGTTGCGTTTATTGTAGGCATTGCTGGGGCTTGCCGCAGAGAGGAATTAGTGAAAATGTCTATAAATGACATAGAAGATAAACAAACTGTTCTCATAGTAAAGATTCCTGACACTAAAAATGATGTTGAAAGAGTATTTACAATTTTGAATCCAAGCAATTCTGTGGATTATTTATCGTACTATAGAAAGTACATAGCTTTGAGGCCCGCAAATGTGAAGACACCAAGACTTTTTTTAAAATACCAAAATAATAAATGTGTTAACCAAGATGTAGGAATTAACACATTTGGCAAGATGCCTTCCATAATTGCCAGTTACTTAAATTTACCCAACTCCCACCACTACACGGGCCACTTTCGACGATCCTCGGCAACCATGCTAGCAGACGCTGGTGGAGACATATTGACTGTAAAAAAACATGGGGGTTGGAGATCGACAACAGTGGCTGAGGGATGTGTAGATGGTACACTCTCTAAAAAAGTTGAAGTGTCAAATAAAATATTGGGAGGAATTCAGCAACTTTCTTGTCCTAAAAAAAATACTTCTGATGATAATTTGATAATTCAACAACCTTCATGTTCTAAACAAATAATTTTTCATGATAATCCAATGAAAACTAATTTTTCTAAAAGTTCAGAACAGAAAAGTACTACTCTGCAGAAAACAGACGGTTTAATTTTTCAGAATTGTTCTAGTTGCACCTTTAATATTACTGTTATTAATAATAATTAATTATGTTAATTTTTCACAATTATTGTTTTGTACATAATTAACAAATTCTGTTAAATAAATGACATCTTTCTGGTTTTTCATATTATTAACATCTAGAATAAGGTTGTGTAAATAGGCAACCCAAAATACATTTTACTTTTTATGCACTAGGGTTTGTAAGAACTTTTTATGCACTGACTTTTAAAAAGTGACACTTTACAAACTAGCTAACGTGTTTAAAGTATCTACTTTAGGCACGGTTGTAGAAAAAATATTTTATCAACTTTTACATGTATGACGTTTTGGACCTTAAGGAACAAAATATTTTTTATACTACAATAAAATTTTTGGCTATCCATCTCCCACAACTTTATTATTCATCGAAGCAGCCAAATTTCATTTACCTATTATATCACACCTAAGGCAATTTTGCAGCTGCCAGGGCTAGTAAAATGGCTCTACTGTCACTGATGATACCAATACATTGATTCTCGATTTTCCTTTCAAGAATTACGTTTGTATCATGCATTATTCCAGTTATCTCCGCTTGGAAGACAGTGGCCATTTTGCCTAGTGGTATGCTATGGCGGAGGTTTAGATCGTCAGAGAAAACTCCGGCACCCGTTCCCTGCCTTGCTTTAGATTCGTCAGGAAAGATGGATATATCTGTATGCTGGGTAAACCCGTCATTTTCATAGACATTAAATTGTTGATTGATGGCA